>JABXWE010008459.1:0-47896 GCA_014611495.1 Limonius californicus | reverse complement strand
ATTATATACCATAACTTGTTAACTGTTTTGTATATAAGGAATACTTGATAATAGCTTCTCTCAGACTTACGATGTAAAAAGTTATTAAAATTATGACAATCAGTCAAACAGTCCAAATAATTGTAAATACTGTATATATTACAGCACAGAAAGGTAGGTTCTCGTACCTTATAATTTATATTAAAAAATTGAATAAATAAGTATTAATATATTAAACTAGTTTTTTTTAATTATTATTTGCTCCTATAAACAACTGTAAATTTTTAATTATGGCGCGAAACACCGCCTAATACAGAATTACCACGGCTAGGGAGAAAACTAAAAATCACCGAATCTAGTATCATCTTAAAGTCACTAGAATTGAGTTTTTATGAACTTATTTATGCCCAAAATAGTTTTTATTTAAGAAATCGCATACTTATATTACAACGCACCACTACACGTTAAAATAAAGCATTTAAATTACCGAATTCACCCGGACAAAACATAATAAGTACCTATCTGGTTTACTTTGAGGTTACATGTACCTAACCTTAAAATGTCGCTCGTTCGCTTTAACCGCCGAGTTGCTCACAATTTACTAAAATCTCGGCGTTGCTTTGCCACAAAAGCTTTAACAAACGAAGATGAATACACGAGTACACCGCAATACCCCCCAATTCTGGACTTGTCTTATGTCAAAGTTAAAGAAAGAAAGAATGAATCGTACTACGAGGAGGTGAAAGCAGTTAAAACTGTCGAAGAGAAACAAATCAAACTGAACATGCCAAAGTATTATGGCTTTAAATGCTACATGTTTCACGAAAACCAAATTCCTTATAATAATTTACAGTTAGTACAACATATTACGAGGACACATTTGATCGAACAGGATAATCTGCCTGAGTACTACAACCAGATTAATATTGATGGAGTGGTAGAAGGTTTAAAAGGTGAAATTGAAGAAGCACTTTTATTAGAATATGGTGGTTACCGGTATGTTACATTAAATGTCATGTTGGAAGCTCTTAGTTTAGATTTTTTGCTTTTAGAAAAACGCATGAAGTAAATGAGACAGAACTCAACAAAAGCCAAGAGGAAAATGTAATAAGCTCTGCAATAAGTAGTCATATTAATAGGGCCCTTTTAAATAATTTAGTAGGAACTTTACCACATTTGGGCAACACTTTGGTGAGAATTTTTCATTTATGTCGTATATATACTGCAATAGTGTATGAATTATTTTAAATAGGTGGATGTCGACCCCCGCATCGAGTCATTCTGGTTTGTTGGCGGTATGACGCCTCCTCAACGCATAAGAAATTGGCGTAAAAGCATAGAATGGTTGAAAGATAGAGAAAATGAGTCAACCAACAGAGCTATACAATATACCGGCACTCCAAGCCTGACATTACGTTCAAACCTGCCTTTGCCTGCCATTGTGCCTTATAATGAAGCTGAAAATCCCAGTCTTGAAGTTCCTTACTTCCAGTATGATCCACGTGTTGTTGGAACGTATACGGAACATCGAAGGGCTGTTAATACACCAGGTGGGTCTTGATATATTAATGTAAATTGGCGCTGTATAAAAACTTTAATGCAGAAACTGATTTCTGTATATTTAAACATTCAGATTTGATAATTTTGAAGTTATTGCTCAAGGTAAAGAATTTCTTCCTTATTTTGTGTAGGGGCCCTGTTATTAGTATTTAGTTCGTAATAGAAAATCAAGCCTAAACAAATTCCACCAGAAAAATCTAGCCATAATCTCACCAACTCAAATTTCCGCTGCTAAAATATTGTGGGCGAAGGATTTGTAATCATTTTATTCTACCTGTAATCAATAGGAACTTTTACAGGAGAATGATGTTTTATGGGGAGTGACTACTAACGAAAGTTTTATCTGACAACACTTATGCAATATGTTTGGTAGATTTTAAACAGTGGGTTTTCAAAACTGAAATGTTTTACCGACTGTAGGGTTTGGATTTGGATTGCAAAGAGCTATAGCAATTGTTTTGCAGCAGGCAAAATTTATTGGCGTTTTATTTTCTATTGGTTTTTAACCGGTTACATTTTGTATGTGTGTGACTGTGAGGCCTTATTATGCAATGACGTTTTACCAAGACGGGATGGGAATTTTATATAGGTCTCATTTTTGCCATTATTTTACACGAGAATATTTTGTCAAAGATATTTAATGGGGACGTTACAAATGAACGATAATTTTTTGCAGCTGGACTTGTGCTGATAGCAGCGGAACCTTGCAAAAGGGGTCACGATAGACTAGCTTTTTACAGGTAGCGATTGTTTTGCGTGTATACTTTAGTCGGTTTTTTAATTGACGAAGTTTTTACTGACGCGATGTTTAACGCCCAGATGAAGTTTTATTGGGGTTCTATTGGTATTTTCATAAACTTTTTTAAAGCTAGATTAGGGCTGGTGGGATTTCTATTGGACATTTTTTTTAATGAGGTGCCTGACTTCTGGTTTGGGTATCAAATGAGTGTTTATTGGTTTCTTGACGGAACTGCATAAAATATATAAACAAAAACCATGACAAAAAGTTATTCATTCTTCAAAGAAACATTACTTGTGGGCCTTCCCGCCTATAAAGCTAACGAAAAAAGTTAACAACAGACTATATATTTTTTAAATAATTGAAAATCAATTTTTAGTCGCATGAGCCCTACAAGTAATCCAAATCGTCATGTTCTGTTAGGCCTATACAAGCTTCGTAGTACCAAACAGAACCGTTCTTACACATTCGCATGCTTAACACTTCACAAGTGTCACATAAAAGACAATACTAGTTGGCGTTGTTTGATTTCCCGCGGTTTTTATTTTATTTGGGCAGCGGGGGACTTTGGATGTGTTTCTCTAAGTTTGGACGATCCAGCATTATCATTAAATAAGTCTTTCGTTACCATTTGTGCCTGGTAGTTAATGGCCTTTTTGCGATTGGTGGGTGATTGTTTAATCGTCGCCTCTGGGTTGGGCATCGCCAATAGATTGCGGTCGTCTGCTTAAAGTGCTACGATCAAACGCTTCTTCCGGAATAGCCCCTGGGCTAAATGGATAGATACCGGTTCAACTAAAACCACTCTGAATGTTAGCAGGACTTGTGCACAACGGCCACACTTTAGAAAACATTTGTTGAACCTAAGCTTCGTTATTACACGATTTGGGTGCAAGTTCCATAATTTCAGCACTTCTAGATCCCAATGGTGTTCAAATGAACGGTAGACAGCCTTATCTAAAAGTTGGAATTCATGAATGCAATTACTCTGCAGGCAAAATAATGTTATCTCATGTGGCTCTGCTGCTTCCACAATTCTCTAATCAAGATGGCATGGTGCACCGTTAAAAATTAGTAAAATTGACCCTGGTGCTTTGTACCTAGCTAAATGTTCATTGAACACGATATTATTTACTCAGTAATCATCGATCTTTTCGGTACTAACTTTACAATACCGCTGGCAAGAAAGGCATCCAGAAACTATGGCTTCATGAGTTTACCTGAAAATTACCATTGGAGGCACTGTATTACGCAGTGCATTTACACAACCAACAATTATCACGTTTCCCTGTGTTCTGGTGCTAGTAAATGAACCCGTTCTGCACCTCGCTGAGCGAGAACCCTGGGTTGAGAGTGTAACGTAAATTGACATCCCTTCTCATCCATAATATAAATTCTGTGAGGTGCATTTTTATGCCCAGTTCCGTAAATACACTGCTAAGTTGGGTGAAGTAATCTTTAACAATATTTTTGTTCGTTTTTTGGGCGCGTCCCGGATTGATTGCCTGCGGTTTTCCTTCAGATAATTCTGGGTGTCGCTCCATGAAAAGTGTTAAATTAGAAAAAGGACCATTAAATTACAAAAAATATATGAACATATTTTAAAGCAGTTCCGATTTCATAAACATTACACACAATCGTGCCTACGTACATAATCCGCTGGTTGTAAACCTTGAACGCGTTGAACGTGGTAAGGGTGTAGTCCCTGATCCCCCAAAATCCGTCAAACAGTAGAATGGGAAACGCCAGTTTATAACGCAAGTCTTCTAGTGCTAACACTAGGACTTTCCTCCACTAATTCCAAGACATGCTGTTCTACATTAACCACCCTTTCTGCCCTTGGACGACCGCGATGATGGTTTTGTGGTTGATACGTGCCATAATCCCGTAACTGTTCTAGTAAATGTACGGCTGTTTGGAATGCGTCGCTGAGGATATCGCTCTAAGTACATTTGCCTTGCCCTTAGAGCGATTCCTTGAGCTTCCCCGTAAATAAGAACAACTTCAGTAAGTTCAATGTTCGTAAAATTTTCCATTTTGGTAGAAATACTGCTTTCCAGCTTCAACAACAGACTGAATAGAAATTACTGACTTACCTAATAGTATTGGTTTGTGGCAGGGATAAGAAATTTGTTTGCACTTCTATCTTACTCTCCTTTGCATAACATGCCTTTGAACTCAAATTTTTGTTACTATCCTACGGTACTCAAACACTTTTGGGTCAAATTTTCAATTATTATTTTCTCATATCTTAAGGGCCCCATTGCCAAAGAAATGTTTTTTCTAGTTTGTATATTGTATTGTAATCTACCATCGGATTTAATATTTGTACCTATTTCTGATACACCCTGTATAGACCAATTGGTTGCAAAGAAGCAATGCTAAACTTCTCATTAAAATTTGTTTAAGATTTCTTCCCATAATAATTACTTTTCAATTTTTTTTATACAATTTCTAATATATGTTTTATTTGTGTTTTTTTATAGAGTTGTTATTTTGTTCATTTTGTTAATAACGAGATAATTTGGTTTTATCATCTAGTGTTCATATTTTAATACGTTTCTTACATGCGGGCCGCACAACATTTTTAAATTTGTTGTTGGCCCATTGTAAAAAAAAGGTTGCTCATCCCTGGTCTAAACCATGTTTTTCCACCAGATTTTACATTTTCATTGAACAAATGTTATTCTCCATTAATTTCAATGAAACGATAAACTTGTGTTGTTTGTTTCAACATTTTCGGAGCAAGCGGCATATCAATTTTGTAAAATCGAATAATGCGATCCACAAGTTCAGCTTCATTTGCAAAGGAACGGTTTTTTTCCTATTCGACATTCAGAACTTCCGCTTTTAATGTGATTATGCTAGATACGTCTTGGTATTCCAAACTGCTACAAAACCCTTCGTTGAGAAATTCCATTCGTTAAAGCATCCATTGCCCGTCTTAAGGATTCTTCTCCGCAAAAGGCTCTTTTTTTGCTTTACTTCAGCCATTTTTCAGCCATAATTTCAAAACCTTTTTTTTCGCATCGATCGTTTCATACGTAAATACTCCGTTCGACTATGCTGCCTCCCCCCCAATCCCCCTGGAAACCGCTTTCGCATTATTTCAGGGGCGTCCCTTACATACTAAACATTCATGCAACATGCACCCTAAGCTTAACTAAGGGAAATACGGTCGCCTCAGCCGGGGTTCGAACACCCCAGCCGATCGGCCACATTTCGCTGTGACCTCGAATGGCAATGCGTATCCGCACTACTCCACCGAGGCCCCATATTTCAAAACCTACATGAAAATAATAATTCAAGACCAAGGCCCCGCGGTTTTAGTAATGCCTACCGGGTTCTATGCTACTTTCATACAGAAATTTTGCAGTAAATACAGTAAAATCTTATATTTACTTTTATCGGTTTTAACAACACCGGTGAGTAAAGTTTACACTATGGTTTTGCTGCGAAATTTCAACATATCTGGTGCGACCATCTAAAAGAATTATATGTATTCATGCTGAATGAAGACTTTATGGTATTATGTGTCTGCATAATTGTGCAACTATGCAAATATCATTAGTGGGCCTTATTTTCGCGCGGGCCTTATTTAGTGCAGGTACCTTACGTGTAAACTCTAACCTGCGGGACTTATAGGGGGACATAGTCAGAAAAGTAAAATTAAAAAAAAATTGAAGCAAGCGTTTAAAAATTACAACTGTATGTGAAGCTTCAAGTTTCCGTGGTTTGTGTCTAATGAAGTCATCTCTTTGAGATTAAACCGCGTCGTCGTGGAATTGATTGGTGCTGACGTTTTGCTAACCGTTGCAGGTAGCATTTAATCAGTTCAACGACGACGCGGTTTAAGCCTAAAGAGATGACTTAATTGCAACAGTATTTTCTAAAGTTTGATTTGATTGTTACCTAATGCAGTTGGTATGGGGTTGTGTAAACAAGAACACCGTCACGTTTGTGTGTAGTCCCGTTTTCTACTCGCCGGCCGTGGGCTTTTTGTGCGATTACCGCCTTGCGCCATAGCCTGTCCGGTAAACACAACTCACTGCCTTGGAAACTGAATGAGTAAACACGTGAAAATACTCGAATGTATAAAAATATACTTTCTATGGACAGCAAATTGTTTTACAGCATATAATATGTTGGTGGATTTTAATCGGCAACATTTTTTGTTACCGGATGAATCTTTTAACAGGGATCATATTTTATAGGCATATTTACTGCCGAGGGCGGACATTATCATTAACAATTTTTGCAGCTACGTGAGTGCTGACGTAATTTTGAATCAGTAAGTTTTTTGATAGTGGGATTTTTGGCAGCCATATGTTAAAATGGTGCGATTTTTGAAGGAAGTAAATATTAGTGTTAGAATTTACCCAACGCAACTGTTGATTCGAATTTTACACCTTACAATTTCCATTGTCATGTAGGTTTCTGGCCAGGTGAATCCGATCAGTTTGGTTTGGTTTCTTACCACCACAGGGGTCACATGTTGGATCGCCCTTTTGTTGACCCAGTTGAAGCCAAGGAAGGTCTGCACAGACAGGGCATGTTGGCTTCATTTAGTTGGCTCAATGCACAAGCAAACTTCTTGGGGTTCACCACTTACAATGACATTACATATCCATTGGTCACGCAATGCGTTATCACAAATGGGCAGATTTGGTCCTTCTACGTCTACCAACTAAACACCATGCTAGTGCACTCTAAACATCCCAAAGAAAACCCAAAAAGAAACATATGCTGGGCGACAAAAGATCTGAAACTCTTTGAAGACATCAAAGACGGCAAAGTTGTTGGGTTCAATGACGACGTCTTAAAAACGCTGATCAAATTTTACGCCAATGTCCCAGAAAATCGTATAGGAGTTGAATTGCGACCCTATCTAAGCAAGCAGGAGAGAGTTATAGCTGATTACCAGGACGACGACAAGCGGCGGTGGCTCGAGAAGGAGTACAAATTCATCACCTCCAACCGACCCCGGCATCGTTTGTCCTATGAAATTTATAACTGGGAGAAGATCTACAAGATTGATCATAAAACAAGGCCGTTTGAGGCTAGAAGGCGTCCATTTGAACTGTTTACTGACCCATGGAAGAGGACATATGACGACCGGCAGGCGAAGTACATACCGAGGAAGGAGAGGCCTGATTTACCCAGACATAAGGGACGATACGCTAAAGAATATTTTCCATAAGTTAGTTTCAATTTTTTAAGTTAATTTTGTGTTTTTTTTAATGTATGCCACAAGTTGGTTTAATAAAACGACTTTAGATATGGTAATCCGTTTAGATTAAAATAAAAATATTAGTTGACACATACTAAAAATATATGAAAATGTTTATTCTATAAAAAATTACATATGTAGAATTTTTTTATTCAAGACCGGCTTAGTATTTTTAAATAATTTCCAAATATTTTTCATTCAGACGTTCATAATATCTATTAACCCTCGGACGGCGGAAATCGGATGTGAAGTGACCCGTTCTTTTTTTAATAATTCCCTTATTTTCGAGGAACGAATTATTTCGTTGTGCAGCCCTTGCTTGACGGAAATTGCGCTTCAATGTTGCACTCTAATGCAAAATTTGAGTTTTAACATAGACAGCAAATATTAATATACAAGTGAATACAATACATTATTTGTCAGACACGTGGGCAGGTTACTGCAAAAAAAGACTGCAAATCATGTGTCACGTCTTTAATCTTTACTATATACAAAAATTGGTTGAATTACAAAACAACCTCATCACTCCGCCACTGTTTAGGTAGACAATTACACATTGACAGTTGCCAGATTCCCGGAAACCCAATCGAAGGAGTAGGTTCAAAACAAATAATTAATAGGCGCCACCGATTTATAATTTTCTAGCATCGTCCGAGGTGGTAAATAAGAAGTCGGACCCCAAGAAAAATAATCACCTATCTTTATATTATTTATATCTATCCTTTACGCAGACTTAAATCCAAATACTTCGTCGTAAAATAAAAGATAAGTTGCAACCAAATCTCTGTTTACTTAATAAACCAACAAAACCCATTCACAGTTCTAAAATTTCTATGCAAGAACAATAATTTAAAATAAAAGTAGTCCCAATTTTACGTTACTCTACCGGAATATAACGAAAATTAACTTGGCACACTCAAACAATTTTTAGGACCTTTATTGCCCTACACAATCATATGCTAGAAATTTTTAGCGCATTCCGTGACTTTGAAGGCCTTCGCGTCACGAATACATGCATGATCAACGATCAAAAACTATTGTCTAGGCGTGAACTCTTACAAACGCAATATCAACCCACTATTGGAGTACCCTGTATATCTGGTTTACGTAAAATTGGAATATGGAATATTACAATAGTATCTCATATGTACACATAACCCCAATTAAATCCCAATGACACAATTCGTTGACCCCACTCAGTTAATAAATTAATTCTTAAATAAACATAACGAAATCGTAAACAACAAGACAAGCTTATACAGTTTTTAAAAATGCACTTCCCTTGATCAATACATAGCGGCAATCGGCTCGACCGTACACCAGACTCTCTATCGATAGACCCAGGTGTCCACTCGGTTCGGGAAAAAACCCTCACAAGGTTACTCGGCGAGGACAGCGTATCAATTTAAACAACGTATAAATATAGAGTTTTTCTACTGCGTCGTCTTAATTTCTGGAAGTCCCGCTGTATGAATTTTGCCAGTTGATGGACTTTGGCATAACACCAAACCAAATCTTCTTTACCGGAGTAAATTTTATATTGGAAAATAAATTCCTGGAGATTTGTTTCCCTTCAACTATGGGAAAAGCTCCTTCGTGAAGTGACTCTCAATGCGGAAAACTAATTCCCAATCGACAAACGATTTAAATAAATAATTCACTATTCACAATAAACGTCCGGTAAGGTTGACAATGTTTAACCCACTGACCTAATTATGAAAAACTGTCTTTTAGAATCTCTCCCCCCAAAATTTTAAACTCAAAACCGCGCAGCGTCGTCTTGACTTGAACGAATTTCGAAATATTAAAATTCCTATATATGTAAAACGGGTTGCCTTCTGCGGAAATCGTTACACATGTTAGAAGTAATTTTTTCTACTGCCGCAATGGAAAACCAGTTGCAAGTACGAGTCTAACAGGTCGGAAAATGCCAAAAAACCGACCTCGCCGGGAAAGTGATTAAATTCAGCCAATAAGCAAGCCTTATTTTACTTTCCGCGTCTAGACACTAAATGTTTTCCGCGATCTGATTCGCTGTTTCATAAATTGCCAAACAAATTTAAGCAATCTCCATGGTTACATGTTCTCCGCGCAGTTTATTGACAAACGTCAAATTTCTTCCTAAAGAAATATGTTCCCTGTCAACAACCATTGCAAGGCAAATAAGGAGGTAAGTAGCGGCAGTAGAAAAAATGTTGTACACACTATGGGAGTAAAGTGATTTGCAGTCTCGGCGTGGTTGTAGTCTCGGCTTCGCCTCGACCACAATTGCCACACCTCGCCTGCAAACTATCACTTTCCTCCCTAAGGATGTAAATAACTATTTATGCTATTTGTAAGAAGAATTTTTATAGACTAGACTTGTTATTTCCGGATGTCGAGTTTATTACCTTCTTTGGTCTGCAGGTCAATAACTATAAATGGTTGTAAACACACATAAGTAGGAGGGAGGTTCAAATTCGACCTGCATTTTATTTTTTCTGAACATAATTGAAGTGATACTGCAAAGCGGTTTTATATTAATCGAAGTAGGTAGGTATGGGTTTCTATGGAAGAGCAGACTTGGTCTGAATAGCGCCCTTTTCCAACGGTACAGGTATATGGGCTTTGTTTATATTAAATATATGTTTGTTTTTGATGTACCGTTGTGAAATAAAGACATTTATTATTATTATTATTATTATTATATTAGCCAACGCCATAAATAATTGCAACTACATTGTAGCAATACTGTCAGTTGTAGGTATTAACAATGTCGTGCAACAATGTGTCAAATTCTGTTGCACAAAGTGTAATTATTAAATTTCTTTTCAATTAAGGTGTAAACGCGACTGATATTCATCAGAGACTTCAATAACAGTTTGAAGAAGAATGTTTATCACTCAAAACAGTCTTTGAGTGGTGTAAATCCTTCCAGGATGGTCGTGAAAAAGTTGACCAGCTGATCCGAAGCAATAGGCGAATATCTGTGAAGGAAATGGCTGCGATTGTAAATATTAGTGTTGGTAGTGTTCAAACTATTGTCCATGACAAGCATAAATTTAGTAAAGTCAGCCCCAGATGGGTTCCAAAACAACTTTCCGCGGAACAACAGCAGAAGCGACTTCAGGTTTGCAGAGAACAACGGCTTCGCTATGAAGGCAATGACTTTTTGTCACGCATCATAACAACTGATGAGACCTGGGTACATCATTATATCCCAGAAAGCAAGAATGTTAGCATGGTATGGCGTCACTCAGGCTCACTTCCGCCCAAAAAATTCAAAACACAACCATCGGCTGGCAAAGTTATGGCGACTGTATTCTGGGACGCTATTGAACCAATTTACGGCCATTTTCTCGAAGAAAGAAAAACGATTAATTCGTCTTATTACAGTGAGCTTCTTGGAAAGGTTAAGCTGGCCATAAGAACAAAAAGACGCGGTCTCGCAAGGGCGTTAGTCTTCTGCAAGATAAAGCTCGCCCACATACAGCCCATCTAACGAACAATACATTGGCTAAATTGGGCTGGGAAGTACTGCCTCACCCCCTATATAGTCCGAACTTGGCTCCAAGTGACATCATTTCTTTGGGCCACTCAAAAAGTTCTTGGGAGGCTAGCGATTTGCCTCTAATGAGGAAGTGAAGGATGCGGTGCAAAATTGGCTACGTCGTCAACCAAAAGAATTTTTTTCGACGGGAATACGGAAGCTACCGGAACGAAATATTAATATATAGTTTGTATCGACTAGAAAAAAATAAAATGCAGGTCAAATTTGAATCACCCTCCTCTTATAATTACATTTATCATGTGCAAGCTTTTATGCATAGACATTTTGGTGGTTCGAAATTGATTTACAAACGCTAAAACACGAGCCGGGTCACCCATTTCTGCCTAACCCTGAAATAAAATTGTTTCTGCAGCACGAGGGTTAAGGCTGGCATATTGTAGCTTAACGCGCTGATATATTTTCTCCGTTTTAAAGAAAACGGTTGTAGGAAAAGTTCTATAACTATAAAAAAGTGAGAAAGATTCTCTGGTAGAGACGCAAAAATTCAAGACCCTATATTTCAACTACTTTATTCGATTTTATAGCCTAATTTAGTTTAACAATTCTATAATGCCTTTGGAAATATAAAATACACAATACTTCTATGCGCAAAAGTTGTTTCTATACTTTATCCTACAAACTTTAATGGAAAAAAAGACCGAAACTGTTAATTCTCCAAAAGTAAATATTTTTGCGTAATCAGTACCGGCACCAAATGATCACAGGTAAATGTACGTTCTTAAAAAGTCGTACGTGAATGTCATTTATTAACAGGTGAAAGAAATGCATACTCACAACAGTACAAAATTATTCCTTGGAATATTTTTCGCTATAAGGACACATTAAAAAATAATAAGTTTCCTTAAAAGAAGCAGTGGCGGCTCGTCATGGGAAGTAGGTGAAGTGCCTGTTCACCTAAAATTTTCATTCAATTGCGAATATTTATTTAAGTTACATAACAAATTATTTATCGGCATTACACCTATTAGGAGTCGTTTATTTATGGCATATATACTTCTAGATACAATAAGCTTAGTGAAAGCAAACACACTACATTTTTTCTGGTTCGCTTGCATTTAAAATTTAAATTTTAAATGCAGCCCGTCGAGCCGAATACAGTGACCATAAAAATCTTACCTACAACACTGGTGCAATTGTAGCGAAGAGTCGGCCTCAAACGTATTTTAACTCTGCAGTTATACCTCCGTTGCCATGGTAACGCCTACGTCAATATCTACAATTAGTTCACGGTGAATCGCGCAAGTGAAGAGTTCAGTCGCAAACAGCCGCTGAACTGCATGTTCGGGTTTAACCGTCGGTTTTTAAACGATTTCAACAATTTTGAATTCACATTTTTGGCTGTAGTATTTCGTGATATTTTCTCTCTCACTAACATATTATTTGATGTTCTCCAAAAGAAATCATTGGATATTAATTTTTGTGTTACAAAACTAAATAAAATTATTGAACTATTAAAGAGGAAAAGGAATGACGATTTCTTTGATACACTCTTCGATAGGACTAAGGAAATAGAAATAACACAAATCGATATTTCTAAGCGCTCTAAGCGGGAATACGCTAGCCTTACAAATAATAACCTTAGAAGAAAATATAGAATTTTGTTTTATGAGGTTTTGGATCACATTGTAATGGAAACGGAAGTAAGGTTTCAAGACTGCGATGTTACAATTCGTGTCTTTGGCTGATACTACGAAATCGGAAATTCGAACAATATGATTCGTGTTTTCCGTCTAAAACATTTGAAAGTTTAGGTCAATTTTATGGCAAAATATTTACAAAAAGTCAGCGTCTTAAAAACGAATTAAATCTTCTTTATGCCGATGAAAGTTACCGCAATCTAAAGACCCAAGAATTACTAGAAAATCTCAATGAGAACAAAGAAATTTTACAAATTGTTTTGCCTCATATTAACTATTCCGTCGACAAATGCATCAGTGGAAAGAAGTTTTTCTTGCCTTAAGGCTTAAACGAATAAAAGCGTACTTAAGAAATGCAGTGTCTCAAGATAGGCTTTCTTCTTTGGCAAATATTTCAATTCAAAAAGAACTCTTATTAGAATTAATAAAAAATCAACCATTTTACGAAGACATAATAAATAATTTTGCTGCATTAAAGGACAGAAGGATAGACTTGGTCTACAAAAACTAGGTAAGTTGACATTGAATTATATTTTTTCTATTTGTAATTATTAGGGTTCTTATAATAGCACTTCACCTATTTTTTTCCCGCGAGCCGCCACTGAAAGGAAGTGGAAGAACTTGAACTACAATGTTAAATCGAAAATGAAACGAGTAAATTAATAGAAATCACGTATCAGGAGTTTCAACTTAATAACTAAGAATATGATATAGTAATGTGAATTTGCTAGGGGGTTTGCCGTGTTTCTTCTTCTTCTTGCCGTGGCCACTCATTCTCGGTCTTCCCCTCTCTTGTCTTCTTTCTATCACCCGCTAAAAACTTTTTTCCTGGTAGTATGTTCCGTTCCATCCGCTTTACATGTCCTGTCCACCGCAATCTATGTGCTTTCAATACTTCTACTATATTCTTGTCATCGTAGAGGTAAGTTCCAAGAACTTCACCGTGTCCGTAAATTTCTCGAACCTGCGGAATGCGTTACTATAGCTATCAGATTTTCCCAACGGCACTAACCATAGAATCAGCTTTCGCTAGGATAATGTCACGTCCTCTGGGAATGCAAGAAGTTAAAAAGCAAACCCAAGAATACCAAGATAGGTCCACTCTTCCACCGGCACTACTACGGAGGATGATCTGTTGATTTTTCGTTATTATTATTAATGTTACCGTTGTTATATTCGTTTATCATTAAATCTTTTATTACACTCACAATCTATATTTATTTAGCGCAACCAAGGCTAAATATTTATAAAGATGTACTGGCTCATAGCTATATTTTATACGCCATTCATCATTTTCCCTTGTAGGGCCGTATATTTTGCGGAGTATTTGTCTTTCGAATATGGTTAACATCTGCTCCATTTTCTTCGTCATAGTTCATGCTTCGCATCCATATGTTACTACCGGTCTTAGTACTTGTCCAACTCCCATTTAATGATTGTTTTCTACAGGGTGTCCCACGACGTGAGGTCACTGCTTCGCGTACGTAATCTTTAGACCAAATATAGTTACAAATTCTAATAAAGGTATGTCTTAATGTAAACCGTATTCAAAATACAGAGTGTCTGATCGCCAGAGTGACATCATCTAACAATCCTCCCAAATGATCTTCTATAAAATTTAAATATCTGTTGTCGGCGGTTAAACGGTTCTCAAAAACGAATGGACCAATGAGCATGTTATCAATGATTCGACACCAGATATTCACTGAAAACCTATGTTGATAATGTGACTTTGTGATTTCGTGTGGATTCTCCAAATGTCAAGAGATTATTATTAGTTTCTCGCAGTGTGTTATTCTCATTGTCTAGTACTTGCTGTATTGGACGCTCAGTCGACGGTTTCGAGAAAGTCCTGTAGGTGGTTATGAATTTTTTGAAAAACTCGTCGGTCTGGTAGTCGCCTATTTGTATATCTCAACCCATATTCTCGAGCAGCTGCTACTGAGTTTCCGTCACAAAAACCGTAAATTAGTTGATTTAGAGAAAATGGCCACTCTTTAGTTTCGACTTATTTTCACCTCTTCTACGCGTACACTACGAAGTAGTGACCTCACGTCATGGGACATCCTGTATATAATGATATTCTTGCGACTCAATTAATTACATGTAAAAATACGTCTATATTATGATGTAAAGCCTTCATATTGTGATATTTTTCTTTCAAACTTTTACAATATTACTCAGGTATAGGTACTGGTTAAATTATGAGCGAATTATGAAATACTATTTTTTATTTGTGTTTTTTGAAGAATCTTTTATCTTTTTAGTCAAGCATAAATGTATGATTGTACGCGGCTTATAAAATGTTTACCAATTTTGTAGAAGTTATACCTCTGTACAGCTAATGGAAAAGATTCTTAGTTGCCATCTTGGTGTTGAACTAAGCGGTTCTTTAAAAATGGAAAATGTTTAAGGAACTATTGAAGACAAGTTACAGGTGTTGGAGATGTCGACAAGGGTGTCAAACAAAAAGATGTCGCCGCAAAATGTGGTATTGCTACCAATAATGCGTCCGTACTCGTAAAAATAGCGAAAAGGTATTAAACAGAACGAGGAACTTGATTCGGGCTGCAAACAAATTAGTTGTGTGTTATTCAGTTTAATAATTAACATATCGCCTTTACGTATTCTTTCTCGGATTGCTCGTATCATTTCATTAACCTCCGTTATTTTACTTCCTAGGTATGTGAAATTCCGCACAACCTCTACATTTTTTTCTCCAAGGGTTAAATTCTGTTCTAGTCTTCTAATTGATTTAATTGCCCTACATTTTGTTTTGCAATCATTCTCTTCCAAGCCTATTTTTCCCGCTCGTTGCTCTAGTATCACGTTGGGCGTAGAATTGACAAACCGCCCTTTTTAACCTTCCTACTGTACGTCATCCGCACAAGCTACTAGCTGGGTGGCTTCACTGAGGATCGTTCCATTTAGGTCTAGTTTTTCTCTCATATTATTTTTTCTGGTGCCACGTTAAAGAGTATACGCGCTAGGCCGTTACCCTGCCTGAACCCTCATTTTATTTCGTGTAGGTATTTACGTGACCACATTGTGAATTTTAACCTTGCCCTTATTAGAGTTACTTATGCATTGTCATCTTCGATTGGCATATGTCCATTTCTTCGAAAAGTATTTGCCCGTCTAAACTATTGTATGCCTGTCTGAAGTCTACAAAGAGTTCATATATACTAATGTTTTTTATAATCTATAAAATATCAACGTTTAGAGGAATCCCCAATACAAACTAAAATAATTAAGTCGCAATTCTGAGCCCGTAAATTGAAATTAAGTTACAATTTTATATTTATACGTGGAATTTGTAACTTTCCTAAAGCAAAAGAAGGGACCTCGGTGGTCTAGCGCAGCAACGCGTTGCCACTCGAGGTCACACTGAATTGCGTTCGTTCCGCTGTGGTTTCGAATCTCAGCTGGGGCGACCGTATTTCACTTATATGTAGTTAAGTTGCGTGTGGCATGAATGGTTAGTGTGTAAGGGACGCCCGCACCCCCTGAAGTAATGCGAAAGCGGTTCGGGGGGGGTAATATGAATGAATGAGAAAAAAAAAGCAAAAGAAAACGCAAAACACCAAATAACGCATTTATTGTAGGGATTCATGGGTGAACCAAGCGGACAATGAAAGTCTTTCGCAAACTCCACATTGTTACTAACAGCAGAGTTGATTCTGTGCTCGTCCGGCGGGTGCGCCCTCGTACTTTTCCATTCTTCCATGGCCGTCGATCTGCTTTTGGAACACCAGGTGGCTCCAGCCGCTAGCCAGAACAGTTGTGTTTTGGTGTAAGTCCGCAACAGGGGAATTCGCTGCCGTTCCTGTCTCAAATGCAAATTCGATTGTAAATAGGCATAGTAAGCCAATTTAATGCCACCAATGTCCGATATTGTTTCACCTTGCGTTAGAAGCCCGTTCAGTTTAAATTCCTTAAATAAAATTTGCATAGAAAGTGAGTTTTATGTTACACTCAGTGTTCACAAATGATTGTAAAGATGGACTTACAATTTGTTGTTTTGTAGAAGATATAAGTAACGTAATCTCAAAAATGAATGTCGATTGTAAGATAAGATTTAAGAAGAATGAGGCAGCAAAAAATAAAAATCTTTCAATCATTTATGGACACCTGGTACAGTTGCTACTTACCCTTCCATCATCTTCCTTTATAATTGTTCGATTATTTAAAGCCTCAACGCAATTTGATTTAATCTGAAAATTTCGTTCAGTATCTTTTCCCCACCATGAACTCAAACGGCCTTCCTTGTCGAAGTGTCTTCCCTGCAAATAGATCCAGTATGGTATCGCAGAACAGCATTTGAAGCTTCAAAATAGACAGAGGTAATATACAGTGTGTTATACTAATAAACAGGCTTTAGAGCAGGTGTCGGCAGCCTTTTCGAGATTGGGCCACAACCCATAAGTGGTGGCGGGCAGCTGTTGGGCGACATCTCTAAGAAAATGGATTTTTGTAAGCTTAGCTATGGAACCAATGACGCTATCTTAACCGTTAAGTCTAGAGGTGGTATATTTTTCGATCCACGAAATCTTGAATCCACTCTTGCGGGAAGGGCATTGGAGCCGAGGTGGCGAGTGTACCAACTGGCGTGGTGGCAGTCACTACCACTACAATGAGTACCTGTGAGCTATTGGGGTTATGGTAGGTTTTAGTACATCACGTCACAGATGCATTATTATACAATTAGATTTACGATTACTGAAACCAATAGAAGGAAACAATCGAAATATGATAGCCAGTAATTGACCCTCACATTGCTTATGTGTTAGTAAATAGTTTCATAGTTAAGTGAGGAAGATCATTTTTCTGAGAATCACTAAAAATTGATATATTGCTTTTTTACGAAACATTACGCACGCCGCATGGAAAAGAGTTTTTTGACGAAACCATGCATACGGCCCGCGGGGCATGGATTGTCGACCCCTGCTTTATATGCTGAACATCACAATTAACACAAACTTTTTTAATAAACTTAAATGGCACACTTTAAATCTTCATATATTTTTACCATATTATCAAATCCATGTGTGATTTCATGACCGACTATGAATCCGAGTGCGCCATAATTTAGGGCCCGCGGCTGATTTATATTGAAAAATATACCTTGCAAGATGGCTGCAGAAACCACTAGAATAAAAGGCAGAAAAGCATTATCAATTAACATTATAAAAATAACAAACATTCAAAAACATTTCACCTCTAGTTGACTTAAGACGAGTATTATTTAAAAAGAACTTTTGTATTAACTTGGTTTAGCTACGCGTAAGTATCAAATCAGGTGTCATTATGTATTTCTATTAAAGTTAGGTTAGCCGTCTCCAGTCGAATAGCTGTCTTCGCTTTAAGATCGTCTTAAAGCGGTAAGCAAAAATTAAATTTTTACATCGACAAACCATTATATTCGTTTCCTTGTCTGCCACGGGGCTTAGAGCCGCCTACTTGAACGCTGCACAGCGAACTGTAGCCAATATAAAAGGCAATAGGAATTATGTACGTTAAAATAAATTAGCAACAGTCTCGGCATTGTTCTGTTTGTAAGCAAATCTGATCAATTTTGACACTGGAGTTGTGGGTATTATGTTACTAAAAGGACGGTAGTTACCCGTTCGGCGATAGATAACGGGCGGCGAGATGTAGAAGTACGGTAAACATTCATCTGTTGCAGACGACACCAATGTATACGTCACAAGCTTGTTGTGCTTCGTTTTTTAAGCGATTAATCGACTGCATTCAAGCAAGGTATTTTTTCTACTTTCACCCCTGCGTATAATGTATATTAGATAATGGACTTCACGTACGAACAAATCAGCGAAAGGTTTTTCGGAACCATTTTTGCGCAGATTTTTCTCATTCCCAATTCATTGGTCAACGCACTAGAAAAAAAAACTGTTTCACGAAAAAAATCGCTATGGACAACCAAATGACTAGCGAGTTCTAACTCGTACTGAAGGCGTATCGCATATTCACCAGCCGCCCCTTCCACTCCCGCATCCCCAATGTTGCTAGATCGAACACTACGCTACCAGTCTCATTACTTAATTTACAAACCTCGTATATAATAAATGATAATAAATATCAAGTTTGCGTTGTAAATGCAAGTGCATTAGTTAACACGTGTCTGCGGCAATCCAAAAATCTACAATTTCACGAGATGATGTACTAAATGTCAATGAATGTTGTCGCTACTGAACAAACAATGAATATTGCATATAAAATTTTGCAATAAATTGATACAGATTTGCTCGAAACCATAGTTAAAGGTCTTTGTCATACCGTGGCGTGTCATAAAAGTAAATTAAACAATCAAATAAAAATGGATAAAATCAGTTTCCGAAAACGCAGCACTACTTACCAAAACAAAAATACCAGTAAAAAATGACAAATGAGAAAAAGTGGACGATTATAACTTTTCTGAGAAAGATAAATATCTGGCTACTACTACAATCGGAGTTTCAAATGTTAGAAATCTAACTAAGTTAGAGAATCAACAGAGTAACGAATTGTTTTCTATTGGTCTACGTAATTTCTATTAATACTTGTATATGTACTTCTCACAACAAAAATTCAACAATATGACTATCAAAACTGGCGGAAAAGGCGATTGACGATAAACAAAATGTTAGATAATGTTTGTTCTGTAATAAATATGAGAGGTACGTTAGTATAAATTTTGTTACATGATTGCAAACATAACCTAAAACCCTTTATATTCTGTAAAATACATTGAAAAATACGTTAATTTGTATGCACACCAAGCTAAAGTATAAAATCAATAAATAATAATGTGCTGAAGTACAACTAGAGGTGCAATTTTTAGTCATTCGCTACATACGTATGCTGTTTTCATCCGGACTGTAGCCAGCATTAACTTCCGTTGACCACGTGTGGCTAATCCAGTCAACTTTTACGAGAGGCTCTCTGAGCAAGGTAATTTCCCGCTCGATATCCGCTCGGGTAGCCTTCAGCATGTTTTTGTAAAATTCGGCAGGATTCATTTTTAAATTTTTGTAAACGCCATCTAATGAAGTTTTATTGAAAACTTCATCGGGATAAGCTACGTAAAAATGCATGGCTTCCAACTTTTCCACTGCATTAGCTCTACGGAAACAATCGTTCATGCATTCATTAAAAATATTTGTTTGGACATTCAATTGTTAAAAGGTGGAGTTCCAGGCGAAACACCCTGTGTAGGTTAGCAAACTTGCCTAACTTTAACATCACTTAACATGTTGAATTTAAGCTAACCTAATGTTTCTAACTGAACTGACGTAAGTTAACCTTTTTTTTTCTCTCACTCATTCATACTACCGTCCCCCCCCCGAACCGCTTTCGCATTACTTCAGGGGGGTACGGACATCCCTTACATACTAAACATTCATGCAACATGCACCCTAAACTTAACTAAGCGAAATGCGGTCGCCTCAGTCGGGATTCGATCGCCCCAACGGAGCAACTGCATTTTCTGTGACCTCGAGTGGCCAATGCGTTCTCGCACTAGACCACCGAGGTCCCTACGTAATTTAACCTAAGCTAACCCAATTTAATTTGACGTAGCACAACCTAGTTTAAAATTACATGATTTGAGCTAATTTAGCTTATACTAACGTAGTCTAACTTATTTTGAGATAACCTTTCATAAGCTAATTTTGATTAATTTAAGTCAAATTTAAGTAAACCTTAATTTTATTTAACCGAAGCTGCCATACGATAATATGTATATATTTTAACTCAAATCGAATACGCTTAGTATATCTAATCTTTACTTTAAAAAAAACCTGCATAGTATTTAAAGATTCGGTGTGGACACGGAACGTCTGGTTTGGAAAGTAAACAAGGGCCTTTGCATTTAGTTGAGTCAATGTACGAGATTTGGTAGGTAAGGTTATTGAAAATTGATACATTACACAATGTTTGTACAGGGAGACCTACCTAAAACGAAACAGACGTGTTTTGTGATACTAAACCTCAATTCTTCGATAAATGCCCCAACACGTCAAATTAATTTGCCAGGGGGACACGTGATACGGTTATTTCTGTTCTTATCTCTCTCTTTCTTATCTTCAACCCCAAAATTAGGGCGACTTTCACCCTAAATATTTTAACTGACAAGGCATATCATAAGACAAAATTTGAAAGCTCCATGAACCTGCTGTACAGTAATGATTTTATTTTTGGATTCCAAGCATTAGTTCCCGCGGAAATGCAGTCCAAAATTTCAGGGTAGCAAATGTTCTAAATGAGCAGCACCATCAGATTAGACGACATTCGTTGATTATACGTTGTCGTAAATCTTGTAAAAAATCGGTTGGATAGGGTAAATTTTACTCTTTAAATGACCCCACAGAAAGAAATTTAGCGGAGATAAATCTAGCGATCTTGCGAGCCGCCAATAGCCCTTCTTCTTCCGATCCGTTGACCCGGAAACTTTCGATACGAATACTATCGAACTACCAGTGCATAATGTGCAGGAATTCCGACCCGGAATATCAAATGATCTTAGAGGTAACGATCATTATTCTATATAATATCATGTTATATTCATTTGCTTTTGCCACCCCATCTGAATTGAAGTCGCATTTTAATTGCTGCTTCATAGGAATCAAAATTCTATTCTAATTGCAATTCGTAAAAGTAATCGCTATATTATTTTTTTTTAATTGAGTTGTAGGAGGCCAATTTTGGAAGTCTTTGAAAGTTCCCTTTGTAGGCTGAAATTGCCGATTAATGTTTTATCTTCGCCTAACCCTGGGCGCTTTCTGCGAATTTACGTGTCAAATCGTTCCAGAATGATTTCACCATAATTCGCAATGTGGTGTAATCTTTTTGAGCAATCCAGGTTCGCATTGCGTTTAGCTCTTCAGTCAACCTTCCACCTTCGTTCGGCCCGGTCACCCAAATACCATCTTCGGGGACCGTAAATAAATTAAGGAAAAAAAAAGTCGGACTTAACATCTTCTCCGACCGAGTCGGTCTTCCACCTTCGCGACTCCGGTGACCCAATTCCATCTAAATTGAGTTTTACCATATCGTATTTTCCTTAGGCAAAAAGAATCTCAACTAAGTCGGATTTAAATAAATATTAGCAGTGTTAAGCTTTGGTGCAGAACAATTCTGTGTGTAATGGTTCTTTCGATTCATATCGGATTTAAGTGATTTAAAAACCCGTGAATGTGTGGTTGTTGGAGCAGTCGTTTTTGTTTCAATCGTCTGAAATTCCCGTCTCTGAACGTCAATCGACGCTGTTGGAAGCAGACTAACCTCCAGGAGTGTAGCAGCGGACTTTTCGTTCCAAAGTTTCCCGAAGGTCATCGTCTACCTTTCCTTGTCCGGTATCAAGAAAACATCCCAAAATTGTGCCTGCCTCTGTCTCTCAACCCCATTCACCGAAAGACAAGGTAAAAGAACAAGTTTTTTTGTGTGGTGAAAAAGAACCTTTTACACGTTCAACTGTCAAAACGAAAGGGATTGAACCTTTTTCTTCATGCGACAAAAAGCGACCTTCAGTCGGCGTTTGTCCTTATTTTTTTACTGTTAATTGTAAAAAGTAATCATATATTGTATTATTCTTGTAAACTTCGACGCCACTGGCTACGTAGATTTGTTGAAAGATTTAAATACCGTACGCCAGGGGCGGCGAGTTCCCCCTTAATCGAACGTTCAACATTTGGCCCGTAACAATGAATTAATAGTGAATCAACGTTTTCTTGTAACAATTCAAAGTACATCTGTCCAGTTAAATTACCAGGTAAGAAAAAAGGATCAACGAGGCGATCACCAAAAATGCCAGCCTAACCGTTTATTTTTTCGGGGTGTTGAGTATGTGTTTGGTGAAATATCCTCGGATTAGAAGCTGAATAACAGCGACAATTATGGTGATTAACTGTACGAAAACATTTACGAAAAAAGTGCATTCGTCGGAAAAACAGACGTTAAAACGTAAATTTGGATTATTTACCGCCCATTCACTTACAGTCTCACATAATTGCAAACGACGGTCTTCATTGAGTTTTTATAGCAAATGAAATTTCTAGGGATAAAACTTGTGTTGTTTCTAAATTCATTGAATACTAGTTCGATTAATTCCCAATACAATAGCCATTTGCCTTATACCCTACCAAGGATCGATAACAACGTGATCCAGAACCGCTTCATTTTCAGCATTTCGCTTTTTATTGCAACAGAACCGATCTCCCGAAATTTTCTCACTAACTTCAAGACATACTTGCTATTCACATGCTTACCTGCATGTTGCTAGTTGAACAATTCGTCGCTTTTACTGGCACATTCATTGTTTCCGAATAAAAACACAATTATTTCAACTCTTTCTGAAATCGAATAAACCATTTTTACTGTTCAAAGAAAACAACTACAAAGAATGACGTGACGCTGACGTAAAAAAACACTTTCAAATGTTTACATTACTTTTGGTCAACCAATGCCGGCTAATCATTCCATAAATGTTCCAAAATATTTACTACCCTGAAACTATGGACTGCATTTCCGCGGGAACTGAAGCTCCGAATTCAAAAATAAAAACACCGCTGTACAGCAAATTGATCGAGCTCTCAAATAGCGCGTTTTTTGATACTCGTTGCCATTTAAAATTTTTAGAATATCACCCCAATGTTTATGTTGAATATAGGTGAACGGAAATTTCCGTATTACATGTCGCCCTGGCAAATTAATTTGCGGGTTCGGGCGTTTTTCCAAGAATTGAGATTTAGTGTCAGAAAACTCTCCTGTTTCGTTTTCTGTGGACCACCCCGTGTAAAGTAGTTTTTCTGCGTTGATTCAGTTTATCTGCCGAACAAACAATTTTGGCTAGCATCTTTCCCTGCGAGCCATCGGCAATCGAGCGATTGGTGGCGAGCATACGGCGACGAGCAAGTGGTGGGAACAAATGACAGAGTTCGCACAAAAAATGAGTGGTATTAACCAGGCGCATGGACAAATGACTGCAGTGTATGTGAGTGATGGCCACCAGAGTTTCAAGAAATATTTTGGCTAAACAAATTCTGTGGGCCGAGAATCAATACAGGATGATCCAAAATCTGTTCCACCGGTAACAGCCATATTTGCTAAAACAGTGGAAAACAATTTGGTGTTATCATGAAAAAGGTGTTTGATTCCCAAATAGCAAACGCCAGAGTAAGAAAGTAATTTATAAAGAATGTTTAGACGCTTTACAATCTGATCACAACTTGGGTTTATCACTGGTATCCGCCCAGTAAACAAGAACCAGTGCACTGAGTAGCTAAGGATTCTACAGCACCAAGGAACACCAAAAATAGCCTGCTGTTGGATGGCGATGATTTTTTGGGACGTGGAAGGAGTTTTATTGATAATGTATACGAAAAAAAGGGATTACAATTAATACCAAAGTCTATGGGAAAACAATGTAGAAGTTAAAAAAAGCGTTAGATGGAAAGCGCCCACATTCTTGGAGACGGAATGATTTGCATTTGCAGGACAAATTAAGAGTGCATAAGACGTGTGCAGTTTTAACCATTATTCAAGAATCTGAATTGTCTGCATTGCGTCATCCATCTTGCAGTCCAGGTTTAGCGCTTTGCGATTTCTTTTTGTCCAAATATCTGCAAAAGAATCTTAAGGACAGATGGCTTGCTTCAGATAAATCTGGCGACTTTGTGGGCCATTCAATAGCGCTTCTTCTTCCAATCCATTGGCCTAGAATCTTTGGATCCAAATACTATCGAACTACTAGTGCATAATACAGAGAAGCTCCGTTCTGTTGGAATATCAAATCATCGTCGAGGTAATGATCTTCATTCTCTATAATATTAGTTAACATTGAATCAGTGTTGCCTTGTAACAATTCCAAGTAAATATGTGCAGTCAAATTATCAGGTATGAAAAAAGGACCAACAAGACGATTACCAAAGCTGCCAGCTTTACTTTTTGAGGATGTTGAGTATGTGTTTCGTGAAATATCCCCGGATTAGAATCTCTCCAATAGCTACAATTATGGCAATTGACTGTACCGCTTACGAAAACAAAATTGGATTATTACTTTACACTTACAAGTCTTCTTCATCAAGTTCCTGTAGGAATAAAAATTGTGGTGTCAAAATTCGTTGAATACTGGTTCGATTAATATCCGATACAATAGCCATTTCTCATTCTCAACGTGACTCAGAACAACGACTTCCACTGCTTCAGTTCTTACCGGATTTTAAGCACGTCAAGACATATTTGCGATTCACCTGCTTATTTGAATGTTGCTGCTTGAACAATTGGGCGCTTCTACTGGCATATTCCTCTTCATCTGATTACAGGCCAATGGCTTGTTAATTACCTACAATATAGTAGGTTCTATGAGCTCTCTTTGAACGTATGCCGGGCAGGAGGCTAGCCTAACCCGTCGAACAGAGAAGAGAAGTTCCACTACATGGTTTACGATTGTCAAAGATGTTCGTATGACAACCCGGACCGACGGTTTTATGTACCCTCCGAAGCACGACTAGTTGCACATGCCACTATATTGGCCCGCTCATCCGAGTTCTGATCAGCGCGAATTGTTCTGCACTACGAGTACCGTTTGACTGGCGTCCGCAGTGCTCCAATATTCAAACCAATGGCACATTCATTGTTTACAAAAAAAAACGCAATCATTTCAACTCTTTCAGAAATCGAATAACCATTTTGAATGTTCAAAGAAAAGAACGATAACTACGAAATATGGCGTGATCCTGACTTAAAAAAACATTCAAATGTTTACGCCAATGTATGATCAACCAGTCCCATCTAATCATTCCATAAATGCAATGTACTACCCTGAAACTTTGGACTGCATGATATCGTACATATTTATCACTGAAGCAACGCAAAATTAGCGTTGAATTACCTCCTTATAAGTCTTCTACCGCAATTTATAAACACTTTCCCAAAATTTTAACAAACCGACGAACAGAAACCTAGATTTATATCAGTAGAAAGAACAAGCAGGATTCAGACGAAGGTTTAGTAACGTCGACCACTTACAAACTATGAAAAATCTAATTGAAAAAAAAACATAGAATATAACATACCAACGTGGAGTGGCTTTGTGGATTGTAGGAAAGCCTTTGACACGGTTGGTAACTCAGCTACATTACAATCTTTAAGACATGCACCACTGATACGTCAAATTAATACGAGGAGTATTTTTTAAATAAAGTTCGTTTGTGAATGAGAGTGAGAACTACGCGCGATCGCCGCAATGCACTTGTGCATCTGCTCCCAGCATGCTTCGCGCGTTTAGACGCCGTTTGCACCCGTATCGTCTGTCTGTGTGCTGAGCTGTAGAAGTTTATAATGTTTAAGGAATTTGAGTCGCCCGCCAACTGTGAGATACGATCTGTAATTCGATTCTTGAGTGCAATAAACTTGGCAGCAGCGGAAATTCACCGTCAGATTTGTGACATGACTCCTGAGTCCAAGCAACAGTCAATGGAATAGCGACACGCATCGTCGCCAACCAGAGTGAAAGCCAAACAGACAATTTCAGCACGAAAGATCATGGCAACTGGCTTTTGGGACAGGAAAGGGATTTTGTTAGTGGATTTTATGCCGTGAGGCACAATAATCAATTCTGATGCCTATTGTGTGAGTTTGAGAAAACTCCGGCGTGCCATACAAAACAAACGGTGTGGCCTAATGTCTTCCGGTGTGACGTTGCTCCATGACAATGCAAGGCCACATGTTTATGCACAAACACAAGGTCTAATCAGGTTCTTTGGATGGGAATAACTGGATCATCCACCTTACAGTCCAGACCTTGCGCCCAGTGATTTTCACTTATTTCGGTACTTAAAGGAGTTCCTTGGTGGTCAACGGTTCAACGATGACGAAGAAGTGAAAACTGCAGTCATGGATTGGGCTTCTTCGCAGGCGGCAGATTTCTTTGACGTCGGAATTCAAAAACTTGTTGAGTGGTATGACAAATGTTTGAAAAAAAATGGAAATTATGTAGAAATGTAGATAAAAGTATGTAGAATATGGAAAAAAATATATTTACTGATATTTACAGTATTTCAGGTATCAGCACATTAGGTGAACTATTTAAGATTCATGGGCAATATTATTATAATATCGCTACGTCAAGACGATCAAGGCGAATTGGGAGAAATGATAAAGGACCTGTTGCCAATCCGAAGCCTATCAACTTACTGATGGGCTCATTCCATATGTTTATATCATAAGATTCCAGTAAACCGGCTTCTAAGTGCTTCTGTCTAAGGACTGAAAGCCTAGAATAGGTAGTTAAGATATAGGGACCTCGATGGGGCGAATACGCGCTGCAAGTCGATGCCACAGTGAAATGCGGCCGATTGACCGCGTGTTCGAACCCCGGCTGAGGCGACCATATTTTACTTAGTTAAGTTTGCATGTTGCATGAATGGCTTGTATGTAGGGGAAACCCGCACCCCCCTGAAGTAATGCGAATGCGGTTCCGGGGGATGGGACGGTAGTGTGAATGAATGAAAAAAAAAGGTAGTTAGGATGTGGGGGACTGATTTCTCCTGTCTTTCCATAGCATCTGCACGTGGGTCATTTACTAGTGTGCAATTGTTTATTGAAGAGGCCATGGCCGGTTAAGAGGCCGACCACGATTCTAACATGTTTCCTGTTAAGGCTAAGAAGCTGTTTGGCACGACACGGCCAAGGTCCTTGAATACACTTAGCTACTGCTTCGCCTGTCTGATCCCTTGTTGTGACATCCCAGTGGACCGAGACTATTTCTCGATGTGCAAATTAGCGTTATTGTATGGAATTTCGACAGTTGGCTCTGAGTAGCTTCTGAGGGCCTTCACTGGCTATGCAGTCTGTCTTATCATTTCTCTCTCTGTCCGGGAACCTACAGCACTTTGACACAATTGTGCGAGCCGAGAATGCCTAGGGCCTACCTGCATTCTTGTACCAATTTAGAATACGTTTTGGTAGAGCGAAGCGCCATTATAGCCGCTTGGCTGTCACAGCATTTGTAGATATGTTTGTTGGAGTAGCCTAGTTCAAGGTTTTCCTGGACATAAGCAAAGATGGTGCAGATCTCTACGTGGAATACGGTGGCGGATTTATGGAAGGCCATAGAAATCTTTGCCCGGGGTTTATCGCCCTTGAACATGTTTCAGGCTTCGATCCGTTTGTGTACCAGACTAGGTAAGCCGGTCTGAATAGATCCTCAAAATAGTTAGTCATCATCATAGGGTATGGCATCCATACATATATCTTGGACAAGCACTAGCACTGTGTAAGGAAAATCAGGAAATTAAGATAGTGGCGTATGCTACAATAACATAGGTACGTAATGGATGTGAAAGTATCATTACAGCACCTAAAGACGGCGATATATAGCTAGCGCATCCTACCAGCCACAACATATGAAGCAGAAACGTGGGTACTCACAAAGAAAATAATACACAGAACAAGAATTAGTCAAAGAACCATTGAATGGAAGATTTGGGAATCATTTTAAACAATCGGAAGAGAAATCAATAGATTAGGAAACGAACAAAAGTTGAGGACATCGTTGGAAGAATCATATCTATGAAATGGAAGTGGGCGAGACACACAATTAGAAGAAAAGATAGATGCTGCAAATAATTAATACGGTGGAGGCCATGGGGAGAACGACGAAGCATTGGACGACCGAAGTAGAGATGGGGAGATGAGAGATGAGATAGGGGGTCTGAACTGGTACAACGTACCACAAAACAGTGACGTGTGGGGAAATCTTGGGGAGGTCTATGTCCAACAACGGCCAATGGAGAGATAATAATATGCAGTAATGACATCCCAAAATCAGGACGTTATTAAAAAAGTGGTTAGGGTATCCGTATAGCAACTGAGAAGTCTCGGTATTGAATCCCAATAGCAGAAAAAAAAATGTTTTGTTATTATTAGAGGTATTATCAACTACTTATCAGGTACTTATGGTGTTACTGAATAAAACAAAAACTGGGTCAGAAAATGAACTCCGAATACTACTAATACGAGGGTTGCCTTTTATATTTCGGGATTGGACAACCCTAGTGCTGCCATCTGGCAACTGACGTCTCTATCGTAAGGTTTGACATTTTTGACGGTATACGTACTCAGAACGTTTTGACGTACGAGCGCTATTTGTGTTGTTTACAGTAACTTGAAAAATTCATAACGGCCAAAAAATGGAATTAAATCGTGAACATTATCGTGCGATTATTTTTTACAACTTTCGACGTGGATTAACTCAACAACAGTGCATCGATCAACTTAATTCGATTTTTGGCGATGAAGCACCATCAGGGACCAGTGTTTATCGATGGTTTACCGAATACAATCGTGGCCGTAGTTCGCTCAACGACGAATTTCGTGAAGGTCGTCCAAAATCGGTTGTTGTTCCGAAAAACATTGATGCGGAGCGTGAACTGATACTGCAATATTGTCATGTGACTTATCGTGAGAGTGAGGTATCCTTGGACATTAGTGGGACCAGCATACATTCAATACTGTATGAACATTTGGCCGTAAAAAAAGATTTGTTTGCGTTGGATCCCACATTTGACAATCGCTCAAAAACAAGCTCGTGTCAATTGGAGCTTCAACGCATGTATATGACATCGTGGCAGGTGACGAATCGTGGATCTACGCGTATGGGTCTTCCAAGGCGAGCCAAACCCAACAAGAGTCGTTCGTGCTCGAAGCACTTCGAAGCAAATGGTCGCCTGTTTTTTTCTTTTCGGAAAAGTTGGACATGTCTCAACCGTACCATTGATGCAACGTAAAATGGTCAATTCTGAATGGTACACAACCATTTGGTTGCTACAAATCTTCGGAGAAATAAGGCTCTCGCACATCGGCTCGAACAAGTAACTTTTTGAGCATTCAAAACGTCGATTTGATGGGCCATCCGCCGTGTAGTCCTGATTTGGCACCCAATGACTTCTTTTTATTCCCGAACATCAAAAATAAATTGCGAGGTCAACGTTTTTCCACACCTGAAGAAGCGGTTGATGCGTTCAAAATGCATGTTTTGGAGATACCTCAGTCAGAGTGGAAAAAGTGCTTCGAAAATTGGTTCACATGCATGCAAAAGTGTATTGAACTTCATGGAGAATATTTTGAAAAACAATAAAGCCATTTTCGATGATAAATATTTGTTTTTGTTCTCTAATCCCGAAATATAAAAGGCAACCCCCGTATTATCAAAAATAACTAAAGTCGGAAGTTATTATTTAATTCACATTTTGGTTTGAACTCAACAAATCAACACGAGTATCGGCAAAAATCCATTTTCCCGCCTTGTAATTTCAGTTGAATTTACTTTTGTTTCATTTACGACTTTACTTTTTTATTTATTTACCTTACAAACATGACGTAATGTGCCCATACATAAAACGGTGACCAACCCACCTAAACTCACAAAATTCGTATAGACCTGAACCCAACTTTTAACAAACTCAATTATGAACGAAACTAGTATACATAATTAAAAGGTTTGAGAGAGCACCCAGACCTTGTGTGTTCATCCATCCAATAGTTTTTAAGAAGGTAACGTTTAGTAGCGTTTCTAATATGATGTATCATGCTAGTGGCTTCCTGTTTCCTTGTGCCTCCAATGTCCCTCAGATGCCAAGCATATATAGCATTAACTTGCAGTGGCAAACTGCAGATGTTTTGAATAATATAGAAAAAATTCAAAATGCAAGAAAAACTTACGCTAAAATTACAGTGTCCAAGCATTCTTTCCACAGCGGTACGTCAACGCTAATCCCATTTATGTCTTGGTTGAGAGCCTTCACTTTGTCTTTAATATAGTCCGCTAGGTATGGAACTGATTCTTTTAGAACGAACCACATTAGGTAATTAGCTAGTATACGTTTTGGTGTTTCTTCTAAAATTTTAGAAAGCTTTTGCAAATAAATGGGGTTGGGTACGTTCACCTCATCGTCCTCCGTGAGCGTAGCCCAACCCGCAAATAACGTGTTTATGTATTCAAGCCATGGAACAAATGGAAATTCTTTTTCTAATTGCCTCACCGTGCATTTCTTATTACTCTTCGTTATATCACGCTTTTGCGCAGGAGTCATTTGTATCTGTAATTGTAAAAACTTGTGCCTTAAAGTTTAACTTTTAAATACATAGTTCTATTTTGAAAGAAGTATATAATTATTGTATCAGGATTTGTTTACGTCTAAATACAAATTTAGCACGATGAAACCGGTATATATTTTCCTAATAATAAACTTTTATTTCGATAGCAACAACAACTTTGTAAGAGATTTTAAACTGCGTAAAGTAATATTGCATCATATAAAACATATCCGCCAGCTGACCACTTACAGACCGATTTCGTTGGCAAGAATCAGATTTGTGTAGTTGACGCTATATCCCAACTTGGTGTACAAAAGGAAATTATTTGGTTTGATCTGTTTTATTTTCTCTCCTCGTCTGACTTCCACTGAACGGTAGGTACGGCGACATAAAAGGAATCCACGCAACAAAATAAATGAATGCGTTGATAAAAGCGCTTAGTCTTCGTTTAGTGTATAGTATATAAATGGTTTGAGGTTATGTTTTCGCTTTAGCAAACTGAACAAAAGCTACCTCATACACACAAATTTCATATTAAATTTAAAATTTTTCGTATGGTTAGCTTAAAGGCTGTATTATGTATTACAATTTATGAGGAGACAATAGCCGTAACGAAAATACTTAATATAAAAAGGAAGTTTACCGAAGCTACTCGTATAGCGAACTTCATAGCTTCTTTGAATTCTTGTTTGGCTCTAATTCTAGAAGCATGAAAGTACATCGAAATATCAACCTGGTAGTTAAGGTATTCCTGAACTGTTTTCGAATCCATGCTTTCGAGTAATGCCACGCTTGAGAAATAATTGGAACCTTCGTCAATCTGCACATAACGTAGGTAACATTCAATTTTTAAGAGAAACACGTAAATACCCAAACAATTCGATGTGTGGGGCTGCTTCTGTCAATGTCAACGAAGACGTTGAGGAAGTGGTTCCATTTCAACCCCAAGTTGCGTAGCGTGTACGTGAAATTAATCCAGTTAAACTGAGTTTCGTTCCAATTTTCCTCCTCTACCAACGGCCAACCGCCCAGAGCTTGTATTTGCTCGTTTACTTGGCTTGTGCCCAAATTAAAAAGTCTGCCTAAAATAAATGATGTAATGTAATTTTACAAAATGTGGAGTTCAAATATTAGATATTAGATTTGACAATTTAATTCCTGGAATGGTACAATAAACAGAAACGCAATTTAAGTAACACGAAAAATACTGGATATTTATTCAAAGTAATCTTCATTTGCTTTAATACACTTATTGCAATATTCTAAAAATTTTTGAAACCAGTGTGCAAAGGCGTTCGAAAAAACTCCTTTTAATTCGGCGATTCCATTTTTCTGAATGTCTTCTATATTTTGAAATAATTTCCCTTTGCGAATAGTTTTCACCTCAGGAAAGACAAGAAGGTCTGCTGGCGTCAAGTCGGGTAAATAGAGTGGATGCTTGATTTCAACAACGCCGTGTTTCATGAGAAGTGACTTCACAATCAGTGCAGAATGGACAGGTGCATTGTCTTGCAACTAGAACTAACTCTTTCTGTTAAATTACGGACGTACTCAAGAAACGCGCTGCAAAAATCTCTATTACTTCAATACAATATGCATTATTTACTGTTTGCCTGTTAGGCACAAATTCTTTATGGATTCTTCTTCTTGTACCTCCATTTTCAAAAATTATATTCGCTCCGCATCATGCAAAATTGGACACGAATGACGGCATTGCAACTGTTTCCGAGTCATTAACGATCGAGATCTATTTAACCAAATGATAACCAACCTCTTTATGGATTATGCCCATTTATCGGAAAATGTAACCGTTTTGATTCTGGATTTTTGCAAACGAAACTTTTTAAATCTTGGCGACAATTTTCCACTTTAGCTCGTATTAAAACACACATGTAACGTTTAAACCATTCAAATACACTAGTACGAATTAAGGTGATATTCCCGTACACATTTTTCAGTATTTCGTGCGTTTTTGTTAATTTTTTTTTTATTAATTTACAGCAAAATATAATATACTCATTGCTCCATTACCACTAATAGAAACAAGATGTACGCGTTAGCGTCCTACGCAGAAACTTTGATCTTCGCTTGACCACCCTCTCTATTGATAAAACTGTTTTGCTATTGGTTTAAGTTCACGTGACTCCAGTGCTACAGCGCCAACGCGGGAATTAAATTATCAAACCTCGTACATCGTTAATGATTCATGGATTGCAGGAGTCTTAGCATTATAAAATTCTTTCTTGTTCATTTCATATTGGGCGGTGTGTCTGAATTGCCATTTAAATAAAAACATTTCATTAGATGTCATTTTAATATCATACATCAACAAATTAAACGTTAGTGTAGGAACTGGAAAAGAGAGAGAGCTTATATACATAAGAAGTGCGATTTCATTCATTCCATATACAGAGATCGGCAATAGGATTTACCCGATTTACATCGGCAGCTGCGAGTGGCCTGTGAAAAAGTCGTTATGTAAATAAAAATCAATGACATTATGTGCCATTTATTATGTTAATACTGTTACAGTCATTCCTTAAAAATATCGTTGTCTAAATGGACTAAATGGCTACCGTTGTGATCAATACAATTTTGTAGGTGTCTTTAAGGGCCTACCCAGGAGGGGGCAAGGTGGAAAAATTAAAATAAAACAGAAAAATTATAAACAACAAATTTTGATTAATAGGTTGCTTCTTGGCACATCAACATTTTGATAGAAACTCATTACGAAATTGAGACCCTCGCGCCATCTGTTAAAAGTCATAAGAACTACAACCTGTACGTGTATTATAAACGTACAGGTTGTAGTTCTTATGACTTCTCACAGATGGATGTATAGTTAGCTCGTGGCAAAAAGGAGCATTCTAGAATAATCTCGTCTCATTTCACGACGCATCAACAACGAGAATATTCCAGAAGCTATATAACTCGTACATATATAAGAGCGCGCGTATTTCGGTTAGAGTCAGTGCAATTAAGTTACATTCACACAAGGATCACAAGTGTGTGCAATTTTTACGACAGTAAGTTTGTTGTTTCGTGCCATTATTACAAATTACATAAAAATGGATATTAGAAAGTTTTTTGGTAAGAATGGTAAGTATTGACGTTTATTTGGGTATTTACGTTTGCATGTGATAACATCATTCGGAATCCCTAATTTAATAACACCGTCCAGAAATCCAGTAAGTGGCGCCACCGCACAGGGGGTGAGATAAACAGAAAAGGCCGGGAACGCGGCAAGGGACGAGTTGAGTAAGGGATGCGTGGGTGGCATGTCGTGGCGCGGGAATAAGTTTCGGAGGATTATTCATTGTTTCTCGGTGTATATAGTTTTAATGTTTAGTTTAGTTAATGACTGAAGACGGGCGAGCGTAGGATTAATTATTGTAAGTGTAGTAGATAATAAATGTATATAGTGTAGACGCAGTGTTTTATTTTGGGCAATCTGTATTTCGAATTACATTCGACACCTGTAACACCTTAATTAAAAACTAAAGATAACACATGTGTTATGCTGTGTCCACACCAACGTTTAGTAGAAGATATATATTATTTTTTGCAGGGAATTTAAAACGAAAGAAAGTACCAGCACCAGCAGCAGCGATGAGGGCAAGGAAGTACAACCACCCTCTGCTTCAGACACTGCGACTGCGAGGCTTTCTTCTATGGTTCAAACCACGGTGTCAGACAGTGAAAGTAAAACTGAAGACGACGGTTGTCATAAAGATAATATTGGAAATATCGCCGGCTTGGAGACGACTATGCCGGTTGATAAGAAAAAACATCTTCTGAAAAATGGTTGGGTACTTTCGAAGAACTACGATTTTGCTGTAGATGCCAAACACCTCAAGAGGAAATTCAATTACCAGTAGCTGGACCTATATTCGCCATGGTTAGCGTACTCAAGGCGACTCAAAGATGGGTTCTGTAAATATTGTGTATTGTTTCCGCCGCCAGCCAGCATGATGAGAGGTGGTTGGGGTTCTTTCATCATCAGACCTTTCTCTAAGTACAAGGACATGCACGATTATTGCAAAGCACATGTACAGACCCAGGGGCATAAGGCTGCAATGGAATCTACAAAATCGTTCATGGAGGCCGTTCCTGTGGACATCCTACTTCACCAGTCTTCGCAAAAATTAATAGAAAGAAAAACAGAAAAGTACTGTCCTCAGTTGTTTCCCGAGTCATTTTTTCTGGCACACATGATTTACCTTTCAGAGGCAAAAATCTGGATGAAGGCTACTTATAGACTTATGCCGTTTACGCATCGAAACAGGTGATTCGCAATTAAAACACCATTTTGAGTATGAACCGGAAACCGCGTTTTGCCGATTACCTATCATACAAAATGAAATAATTGATGTATGTGGCACTACAATCAGGGAACAAATCGTCACAAGGATTAAGGAAACTTAAGCTGACAGCATACTGGATGACGAAACCGCGGATATTTCGGGCAAAGAACAGCTGTCTGTTGGATTGCGTTTCCTCGATGAAAGACACAATCGAAGAAGAATTTTTAGGCTTTATAGAGCTTGAAAGGCTTGATGCCAAAGTCATTGAAGATTTTGTGACAAATTTCAATCTAGGCCCTGATAAGTGTGTGGGGTTAGGCTTCGACGGATGTTCCACCATGTCTGGGAAAGAAGGGGGTGTGCTGGCGATCTGGGGCAAAATTACAGCAAAGCCTTGTATTTCCATTGCTCCTCGCACAAGCTAAACCTTGTCGTGAACGACTTAAACGTTATCCCAGAAATTCTAAACTGCCTTGGAACTATCAAGGAGATAATCATTTTTTTTGTGAGTCCGTTTTACGAAGCTAGTTTATTGTGAACATCCCTAAATTGCAGTGGCGGCTCGTGGGTTAAGAAAGAGGGTGGGCACAAGAAAAAACTTACCTATTTTTTGTACATGAAATCCATTCTCCTATTTTTCATGCTGGAAAAGATGTCTATGACTTTGTTGTCAAAATCCGAGATAGACTGGACGAACTTCTTTTCTATTGATAGGGCCGCCAATGCGTTCAGTCGATCTTTTTGCACACAATTAACTTCCATCATTGAAAAAACGTCACTTTCGTCTTTGAATTCAAACGCGCGATTGCGCGAAAACAGCGCTACAAAGTCCAAATTCAAACGTTGACTGCTAATCGGGAACAATGTGCTCAGTGCCCTATTCGCCTGTTATATCGCGTATAGCGAAGATAACCGATAGGCAACCGAATTTTGCTCTACATAGGTACAAATCAGAGCGTTCCCCGGAAAATAGTTGTGAGCGTGTTAGCCGCGCCTTTGGTGCGGAAAGTAAATTTGATACCATCGTTAAAATAATGAAATTAAAATAATGCACTGAATTACATGCGAATTTCTTTCTGTGTTTATCTTGGTGGTTGGGTGGGCACGTGCCCTTGTGCCCTTTAGTACAAGCCGCCACTGCTAAATTGTGTGATACTAGATGGTCGGAGAAGTACAAGAGCATCCGTGTTCTTCAGGATCACTTCGTCTATGATGTTGAAGCATTAGAGACATTAGCTGAAGAGGGTAAAGCAGCAACAAGAAAAATGCATATCAAATGCATGCAGCGGCGTGCAGATCAGCATTTCTTGTGTCAGTAGCATTAATTGCGAAGTATTCGTCTATACTGGAACCCGTAACAAATACACTTTTTTCGACATGCTAAGAGAGCATCGGGAAGATGCGGAGAACGCCACAGCTGACGTTTGGAAAAAAGCAGGCGACATTGCAAAGCATTTGAATGTTAATATAACCGCCACTCGCTTTGCTGGCCGACAAATGCATAGAAGCACCCGCCCAGCCAATTTCTTAATTGGATTCCATCATATCATCTTTAGGAGTCAGATTTTCTGCCGACAAATCGCCTGCATTTCCATCGACACATTTCCATCCTAGTAACATGAGAGATGTTTCATTGGAGGAATGGAATGAAAGTACTTCATCTTTTTACAATTTGGAAGGCATCGAAGGAGAAAGGGAATTGCGGTTCAAAATGTGAAATGAGGTAAAAGAAGGGACAGATATCATAGAGGTTTTAAAAAAGAGCGAATTGTATTTTCCAACCATTAGAAAGACGCTACTGATTTTGCTGACTGTTCATTCAGCTCCCTTCTCCGAATTAAAACACGGCTTAGAAGCACTATTGGCGAAAATACGTTAAATGGGTTAGCCATGCTAAGTATTCATGGTCAATGGGTTTTCGAAAACTAGGAACAATTAGTGGAAGCTGTAGTTAGAAAATTTGCAACTAATCCTTGCAAACTACTGTTCAAAAATTAACTTTATTAATAGAGTTTTTCTCTTGTAATTGTGTATTAATGCACTCCTCTCCTCCATGGACTCCCTTTCCCCATGAAATAAGTTGGATTCAGATAGATTTGAGCCGGATTACGCCCTTGGGTGTTTTACGAAACTTGGTATTACTCGTCCCAACAAGTTACGATTTATTACTCTAATTTCAGCAGTAATGGTTTTTTTAACTGCTGGAGAGTTCTTGGCCGTCTTTTACTGACGCTTCCTTCTTAGGTAACCTCAAAACGAAGAAGTCCGGTATACTTAATTCTGGAGATCTGGGCGGCCACGGAATGTGTCCGAAAGGCAAAATTAGTCAATTTGGAATCATTCTTAAAACAGCAATGCTATTCCTAGCTGTTTGAGAAGTTGCTCCGTCCTGTTGTAACCATAACGGCACATTTTCCATCTGCATTCATTATAATTCTACCCGACAAACATTCTAGCGTGTCGACGCATCAATCCGAGGTATCGGTTGTTCTCCTCAAAAAACGCAGGCCAATTATTGAAGAAGGCGAAATAGCACACCAGACTGTAACTTTGAACTGCCGAAAACGTCTCTGGGTATGGAGAACCGACCAAGTTGCTAAATACACTCAAACAGCAAAAATGCATTTATGAACTTGATAATAATTCATGACGCACAAATTGCAAATCACCGTATTTACCGACGCAAACACAGTTGTTATAACTTCTACCAGGGGCTCACAGCAACCTTTGCATCAAATCAGGTAAAAACTACTATCTGATCCTGAATAAGAAATAAATGATTAACGTAACCTCTAAAAGTTAAGCGACAGTTGTAGCAACAAACGTCATAAACTTTAAAGGGAACCTGGCAGCTCCAATGAATTTCGCGACGAAGGAAGTCCCAAATAAAGGAAATTTAAGGGCATCCACATCCTTGGTAGTTACATGCAAATATTCAGTCTTAAAATAGTTAAATAAGTTTGTACCTATTGTGCATATTTGTAATTAATTCTGAATACCAGTGCTGTAACAGGCACTTGATTTTTTTTAATACCTAGGAACAGGTACAGGTACAAACACAAAAAAAGCACCTGGTTACAGGTACATTTTTAGAAAAGTATCTAGGTATAGGTACTTTATAAATGTAACTGAAAATTATAGGTACATATAAGGTACTTTTTATAAAAATGTATATTTCGGAATACTTAATTTTTGTTCAGAATTAATCAGTGATCATAAAAATTATACTTTTTGTCAAATGGATCAGTTAAAAACCGGTAGAAATGTAGTATGTAAAAATACGAAAAAATTTAAGATAAATAATATAATATATGTATATGTTCCTACTTTGTTTAGGTACTTTTAAAAAAGGAACTAGGTACAGGTGAAAGTACTTTCGGCAAGAAGTATCGCAGTAGGTATTTAGGTACAAAGAAAGTACTTAAGTACATCCCAACACTGGCGACATGACTTTCACATAAAAAATCGTATGTTGCTAATTTCGTATTAGTGCCGATATTAAGGAATTTCCATTCGTCAATTTGACATGGTTGTATACTTCAAAGTTTAAAAAATAAACAACATAACCTCCACAATCAAAGTGACAACTGCAACATAACCTCAAAAAGTAAACTGACAGTTAAAGCAATAAACATAACCTTTAAAACGTAATTTGAAAGTTTAAATGAATTTCACGACGGAAGGTAATTTATATTAAAATTTACAGACATCCGCGCCCTTTTAGTTATATATAATTATTCTGTCCTAAAAGAAAATAATAAAATAAGTTTGTGCCTACTGGATACATATAAATAATTGCAGATGCGTAAATGAGTCAAATATAAAAGAATTTGTTGCTCGTTTCATATTAGTGCCAGTATTATGGAATTCCCATTTCTTAATTTGAAATGTTTTGTTCAAAGTTTAACAAATATCCTCAAAAATCTAAATGACAACTGTAGTAAGTTCTTGGAAAAATGAAACGGTAAAAGGTAAACTACAAATGCACAGCCACCTACAGTCTTGCATGTTACGTACATATACTAACCTCTGTTAGTACAAGATTTATACAAATTTTGGATGTTAACGAAAGATTGTATGCTATTCCAGCTTCGATTCTTAAAATTGTTTTCTATCAGATACTTCAGATTCCTTGTGACCACATCGCCGAGGGTTTCAAAGTGATTAACGGTATCTTTGCCCCGCGGTATAGCCTGAAGCATGTACTTTTTACAAACATATTTGTAAAAATTATGACATGGATCAATGGTATTATCGATATTATCTTCTAGGTGTCTCTCCATTTCAGAACTGTCATAGCGCGAGTCAATTTCAGTTCTGTCATCTACAAAGAGAATTGTTAAATAAAAACCAGGAGGAAGTATGAAAACTTACAGCGAACATATCTGCTGACATAAGGGAAATATATCTTATGCATACTAAGAGGATGGCTTACCGCTGAAAAGCCGATTATTACATTAGTTAAAATGATGAATGGAACTGCAAATTTTTTCATGATTTTAAAATCGATCAAGTTTAACGTCACAGTTATTAGGACGAAAACAATTCAAAGGCGAATACAATAAATAATGATCGTTTAAATTACATTTTTATTAACAAAACAATGTACAATTAAAAGATGCAGTTGCAATATGAAAACCATAAAAATATCAGGTATTTCTTAACCTAACAGCTTAATAGTTTGCTAGAATTACACTTTGTAATCTAAAATAAAAATAACTAACAATGTTACACATTTGCTGGTTTTACTTTCCCCATCGATATCTATACAGGTATAAAATTTTAATTATGAACGGATATACCCGCGCAAATTAAAAAAATCATGAAATACTTGTTTTTTGGCATAGTGGATGTTAGAGTTAGTCAACGATTCTCTACAACAGTTTATAAAATATTGTGTAACGAAATATTCAAATAACGGAACTGTCTTTTAGGTTTCACATGGGTACCATATACAGCACCAGTAGCTTCAATATACGTTACAAACTAAACACATGAACCGGTTTTTGGTATACTTGTTGAAATCAGAGAGTTGAGATTGTTCAACCAAAAATAGGAAGGTTGCAGCAAGCTATTTAAATATTTTATCTTACCTGGAATATTTTAAAAATAGATTTGTGAAAAGCTTAATTGTCCCTAGATTTACAATATAGTTTAAGGGGAAGAGGCCAAATCCCTGAAGTTGATGATGTTACTTTAAAGTCAGTCAACCGTAGTGGGATATGCGACGCTTGTAAAACATTTGTGAGTTTCACACAGATATGTACCATCTATAGCACCAATAACCTGTTTACTATTGGCACGAATACCACGATGTGGACATGAAAATTGATTGTCGGCACTGTTATAAAATGTATCTGGGCCTGTCAAAACATAGCTAGGGGAGATCGAACCTAATTAAATATTTACCCCTGTAGCGATATTTGGAAACTTACACCAACAACTTGGGAGGAAATTTAATTTTAGCCAGCCTAGCTTTACAAGGCCATTAAATCCCCTAGAAGTCTGGAGACCTAATCCGTGAAGTTGATGATGACCTCATTCTTCTACTGGGGCAGATATGGCAGTTGTTAAGACAAGTTTTTTCATAAATATCCTCTATAACCTATTGGCTATTGGTACGACATAGGAATATGAAAAATATTTGAAGAAGCTGTTATGAAATGAACCGCCAGTGTTGTCCAGTGGTTACAGTCGCTTTAAATAATTGGGTACCTGCGCTCGAATGAACAAGGGGTAATAATGCGGTGTATGAAGAAGGGTACGGGAGCTCTGACCTTCCGCCTTGCAGTCCGAACTCCTTCATGGGATGTAGAGCCTCACCATTATTACGAAATGTATTTGATCTTTCAAATACACAAGTGTTAGATCAAATAAAACAATTTTTTGGCAGCGGGCCAAATTTATTACTCACCCATTTTTTAAATTATTTATTACATATGACGGGGAACCACCATGCGTGCCTTTTATATATCTGGGCCGCCTAATTCTTGAACGTCCCTGCTGCATCTGGCCATTGTCGGGTCGGCGGCGCGATGCAGCACAGATCAATCTTTTGCATACAGCTCAAAAGAAACCGCGCCGCCGGCGCCAAAAGAGTACCTACTGCAGTACTTTATTGGCGGCGAGCGGCGCGGTATCCTTTGATATTGTCAGTAAACAACTGCAAGTGGTAGACTGCGGTTATTCTTCAATCTGCAACTTTGCCTGAGGAGAAGAATCGCAGGTCGCAGACTATTACTTGGTGAGTCGCCCCTGATTTAAATATTTATCTCCAGCAATGATATTTTGAAAATTGGCTGTCAACTTCTGTAAGTTTTAATTTTGTTAACTCAACAAAAATACCAGTTGTATCTAAGGAAGACGTTGCAAGGCTAGTATTTGTACTAAAGATTTAGGTAAAAGTAAATAAAAACATAACAATATTTAATCCACCGTATTAGACAACATTAAACTATTAAAATTAATAAAAGAATCTAGTGTCGGACTAAAAAGATCATTACTAAAGCTTTGAATTAATTTTTTTTGCATTTTCACGCAAGATTCTCCTCAATATTTTTCCAGAAGGATTTCGTGGCACTTCCTTGATAAAGTGAACTCCTCCACGTAATCGTTTTGCTGAAGACACCCTTTCTGCATAACAAAACAACATTGTTCTAGCTTATTTAAACGCCTTTTCTCTAAATAATTATAACAAACATTCAATTTTAGTTTTAACTTACCAGCAATATAGTTTTCTACTTCCGCAGGCGTTACATTTTGCCCTGGTTTTTTAACAACAAACGCCAACGGTAGCTCGCCCACCGATTCGTCCTCCACACCAACAACAGCTGCATCTGCAATTGCTGGATGTGCCATAAGCAAAGCTTCAAGCTCTGCTGGTGCAACCTACACGTAAAAATTGATGATTATATGGGAACTTAATAATAATTGTAGTTAATTTCAACCTGGAAGCCCTTGTATTTAATAAGTTCCTTAATGCGGTCTACTATAAAGAAATAGCCATCATTGTCGTAATACCCAATATCACCCGTATGAAGCCAGTTGTCCTTATCGATCGTATTAGCTGTGGCTTCAGGATCGTTGATATACCCTTTCATAATCAGTGGACCTTGAAAACATAGTTCACCTTCTTGGTTTGCTCCTAGAGCTTTGCCATCCTTGTCTATAACCTAACACAAATAAAGGTATTTTAAAATTGTTCTTTTCACATGCCTGCCTTCTACAGCATCGATAATTGAAAAAATTATATTTTACTTTCTATAATAAAAGAAATGGAAAGTTTTATTATTGCAGTATTTATTGCATTTAGTTAATTGCATCCACAATGTAATTGTTAAAATAACAGCTATTATTTTCACAGGCTTGCCATCTACGGTATAATAACTGAACAAATTATATTTTACTTTTTATAATACAATAGGCAGAAAGAGTTCAAGCTAAAATTATTTATAGTATATATTTCATTCGATCCATAATATAATCATTAAAACACAATTTGTTATTTTTACACGCGTGGCATCTATAGCATCAATAATTGAAAAAAATATGTTTTGCTTTTTGTAATAGAATATATAGGAAGTTCTAAAGCTTACATTCTAAAGCTTACAATTATTTTTTTATTTAATGTATTCGTATCATTCCATTCATTATATAAGCATTATTTTCACATGACCTTTGTCAATGACACCCATGATTTAATAATTTTATTTTTGTTTATAAAACGAAACAAAAACAGAAAGTTTTATAATTAAAACGATTTACTGTACCTTACACTTCATTCCCGGTACAACATGTCCAACAGAGCCAATTCTGTATGGATTGCCAAATGACATTAGGACTCCTAAAGTGCTTTCAGTCATGCCATAATTTTGAGACATGTATTTCAAATTTAATCTAAAATGGTTAAGAAAACATTCAATATACTTACACAAAAAACTGATTTCAAAGAACTTACTTTCCTGTAGCATCACTTTCAACTCCTTTGCCAAGAGGTGCAGCACCACTTTTTAACTCTTTAATACTAGACAGGTCGTATTTTTTTACCATAGGATGCTTGACTAGGAATAAAATTATGGGAGGAGGAACAATCAATGTCGTCACCTAGTAAGAAATCCTAATAAGTTCTTTACTTATATGTTGGAATTAAAAATTTACACACCTTGTACTTGGAAATTGATTCTAAAAACAGCTTTGGGTCAAATTTGGAATAAACAACGAGTTTTTTGCCACCTAGTATAGCCAAGAGCACAAGCATGAAGCCCATACCATGAAAAAACGGGGCCACACCCGTCATCACTTCATTGTCTGCTTCAGCGACCTGTCCGAAGTTCCTCTCTAATATTACCCTGGAATATAAAACACAGCGATATATGCTTTTGCATTACAGTAGGATATTTCAAGCAATATTTAAAATATCCACATTTTAAGTAAAATCAACGGGAGATACTGAAACAAAATCAAAAACATTCCAAGATATTTTTAAATAACGGATAATTAATGAATTAATAATACTTAGCATGTTGTTAATAAAATAAAAATTATCTGAAGGGAATTTTAAATGAAATTAAAATATCTACAAGATACTCAAAACTAAATTTAAGGTTTTAACGACTTTCGCGCCTAAAAGAAGGCAACCCTTTATATATATTTAGTGATTTTCCTGCTTATAGTACTTTTTAATATTTCGAAGTTACATTTCTGTCAAGTCAACGCGGTGCGTACTGGAGTTTCAAAAGTTGGGGGGAAGGAGATTCTAAAAGACAGTTTCCGTAATTAGGTCAGTGGGTTAAGCATTGTCAATCTTACCGGAAGTATATTGTGATTGGTGAACTATTTCTTATAGTTCGTTTATCGATTGGGAATTCGTTTTCCGCTTTGAGAGTCGCTACACAGGAGTTCATTTCCCATAGTTGTAGGGAAGCAAATCTCTAGGAATTTATTTCCAATATAGAATTTACTCCGCGAAAGAAGATTTTGTTTGGTGTTATGCCAGAGTCCATCTACTGGTGAGTTTGTTTGACCAGAAATTTTTGTCTTGTCTTAATTTCCAGAACCTTAATTCTAATCTCCGATAAATTTAATTTAGGCAAAAGTCGTGCGGCCGGAAGTCCCGAAATTAAGGCGATGCAGTAGAAAAATTCTACATTCCTACGTATTGTTCATATTGTTATGCGGCCATTGTCGAGGAACCTTGGGAAGGTTTTCCCCGAACCGAGTGGACGCCTGGGGCTATAGATAAGGAGTCTGGTGTACGGTCGAGCTGTTGCCGCCACATCTTGAACAAGGGAAGTGCATTTTAAAAATTGTATAACCTTGTCTTGTTGTCTACGATTTATTTATCGCTATTTAAGAATTAATTTAGTAATAGATTGGGGTCAGAAAATTGTGTCATTGGGGCTTTAATTGGGGAATTGTGTACATATGAAATACTATTGTAATATTCCAGTTATTAGGGGGAACAATTTTACGTAAAGCATATATACAGGGTACTCCAATAGTGGGTTGATATTGCGTTTGTAAGAGTTCTCAGCTTGCATTTTTTTTCTTGATCGTTTTGATCACGCGCGAATTCGTCACGCGGAGGCCTCCTTCGTTATGGAATGCGCTAAAAATTGCGGGTATCTTAGTCGAGGAGCGCAATAAGGTCCGAAAAATTGTGTGAGTATCGCCCAATTTAAATTTAGTATATTCAGTTCCAGGAACGTAAAATTGGACTGCTAATTTTATTTTGATTTATTTTTCTTATATAGAAATATTAGAATTGTAGGTTTTTTTTTATTAAGTAAAAAGAGTTTTGGTTGCAATCTGGATTTATGTCTACATAAAGGACAGATAGTAGATATAAAGGTAGGTGATTATTTATCTTGGGGTCCGACTTCCCATTTACCACCTCGGACGACGTTAGTAAATTATAAGTCGGTGGCGCCTATAAATTAACTGTTGGAACCTACTCCTTCTTCGATTGGGTTTCCGGGATGCTAACAGCTGTCAACCTGTTAATTTCCTACCTAAGCAGTGGTGTAGTTACGAGGTTTTGTTTTAGCAATTCAACTAATTTTTGTATGTAGTAAAGATTAAAGGCGTAACTCTGGGCGTATCTCTGGGATATTTTAAATAAAATTACCAACAAGTTATTTAAAAGAAAATTTAATAAACTTATAGGATATTCAATAGAAAATTTAAAATATCTTTGCATGCTTATCCCATCAGTTATCGTCTGTAGAATAGTTGAATAGTATTTAAAGTATCTACAGAATATGCACAACCAAATTCAGGGTATCTTTATGAAGTTAGACCTGTATGGCACGGCACAGAATTTTGTACAAAATTCTGAAAAAATGTATCAGAAGTTGCTTTTAAAATATAGAAATAGCCAAAAGTGTTTACGGAATGCAAAATTAAAAAATGAGAATAAAGAATAGAAAGATACAAAATTGTTGAATTCTCTTTTAAAGACGGGCCAAACTAACGCATTGGAAAGAAATTCTACAAAATGTATGAAATAGTCTAATGCCTCAATAAAAAAAAGGACTAAAGTTAAAATTTTCTTATGGCAGCAATGGCTATGATGAATTATTGCGACAAAATCTACAGTTGCGTTCACTCTTTAAAAAGGCGACTGGAAAATTTGAAATTTGATATAGGAGTGTTGCATGAAGTTTCTGATTTTTTAAAAACTAAAGTTGATAATTTTAGAAGCGAGAAAGACTGTAATAATATTGGATGAAATGTCAGTTACGCCTTCTAATTTGTATAACACATGGCCGAACAAATATTTTGGAAACGTAACCCTACCTGAACATTCTCGTGTAGCAACGCATGCTCTTGCGTTTATGGTTGGTGACATTAGTTCTCGTTGGAAACAATCGATTGCGTTTTATTGTAGTGGTAGTCAACGGATGGTTTAGTGTACATTAGTATTATAAACGAAATCATTTTTAAATCAGAAAGTATAGGTCTGAAAATCGTTAGTATGACATCAGATATGGATTCGTCAAATCAAAGTTTATGGAAAACTTGGGGTATTGTAGTAGGTGGTCATTCGAAGATATGTAATTACACTCGTCACCCTTTTGATGATGAAAGAAAAATATATGTGTTGGCTGATGTATCACCTCTGTTCCAAAATATAAAAAACATGTTGTGATATGAAATTATGAAATTTCCAGGGTATTTGTTAGGTTCGCTCGAGTTTTGCCGCTTAGCCTTTGAAAATTTCCATCTGTTCCGTTTGACGTACTTGTGTAGTTGTGTAAGTCTGGATTTGCCGACAAAAAGCAGTTCTTGGAACTCTTCACTTGCAGGTGCGCCGCAAAGGCACACGTGCAAGACGATTGTTCTAGAACAATTTAGTTGGGTGGGAGTTATTGCGGCCGGGGTAAGTCAGTGGACGCTAGCCTCTGGAAGTGATCGGACGTGATTGTCGGGTTGTTAACAGCTTTCTTCTCCTAAATGAATTTATCGTTTCGTTTTTGCCTTAGGCAAAAGAATCTTCGACATGCGACGGATTAAATATATTATCAGGGTATCAGCTTTTTGTAAAGACAATTCAGTGAATTTGTCCTCTCGACTTGTGTCAGAATGGAAGCTTTCAACCTCTTGATAGTCTCCTGTGAGCCGTTGTAAGTGATCATCCTGTGCAGCGGCGGCGATCTTGGAAGTTGAAGTTCCCGTTTTTGTTTTATCCACCAAAGAAAGTCCCGGCGCATAGCGTCGTATCTCCCTCATGATCCAGTGTTCAGGGGTGTGCCTGCGAATTGTTCCTGCTTTCCGAAGAACCTAGGAACACCCCAGTTGTGCCTCTCTCTACTTCGTACCGAAGAGAAAACTAAGGTAAAAGTTACCAATGTGCTGTACAGTGTTTGTTTTTCCCTGTTTCGTTAAAGACTAGGAAATAGAACAGTTTAATTTCCTTCTAATATTCAATAGTTAATACAGTTACAACAGAATTTACACTTTCGCTTGGCACCTAAATTGACAGAAGACGATTTAAAACCAAACAATTTTCAAAAAATGAGAGTTTCAATGACGACAAATGTAATTAGTCATAGTGTTAGCAGTGCACTGAAATTTGTGTCGGAAGAAATGGGAAAACCAGAATTCTTCAGAACTGCATGGTTTATTGAAGCAATTGAAAAATGGTTTGCAGACACCCTACATTGGCTGTAAGTAAACTAAACCCAAGAAAATTCAAAGAAGAAGAAGAAGAATTTTAGGAATCCTTCAAGGAATTATTCAGCATATGAAAGTTGGTGCACATCCAGTTTGGAAACCTTCTCAGACGGGGACCATTATTTCTACACAATCGATATTGGACATATCAAAACTGTTTTTAGAAAAAAAAGGCTACAAATTTCTTCTCGCGTCCAGATTCATTCAAGACTGCTTAGAAAATCTGTATATTTTTCTCTGCCCTCTGCGATTGTTAATAAACACTAAAAATTGCTCGTTTATGCATCGATGCGACGCCGACTTTGTACAAAATTCTGTAGGCTTTAGAACATAAATCTACAGAATTTTGTACAAAATTTTGAACAAAGTTTCTGTATTACACAGCACAGAATTTTGTAAAAACACTTTGAACAACATTTTGTGACGTGTCATACAGGCCTTAAATAAAACTAGTAAAGTTATTCAAAACAATATTTTCAATACCTGCAAATTATTCAAAAGCAAATTAAAAATATATATTGGATATTGAAAATTTAAAGTATCTCATAGGAAATCGTCTGCCGAATATTTTACCAGAATTTAAAATATCTACTGAATATGTAAAACCGAATTCAAGATGATGTTTTAAAT
>JABXWE010008458.1:0-18947 GCA_014611495.1 Limonius californicus | reverse complement strand
TTGTAATAACTGTACAATCAACTTTTATTTTAAATGATTTTCATATTTTTTGATAATTTTCATTATCTTTATTAACCTAGGTAAATAATGAATTATTATTATTTACCTAGGTTAATAATGAACTACTTCTCATTACACAAATGAGGTAAACAATAAGGTTTTCTCATGTTAGTAGTAAAAAAAAGTATTTATTAAGTTGTTTGCAGCTAACTGCTTAACAAGTTGTACTATTTAGGTATTTGTTTGACTTTGAATAAGTTACTTAGATACTCACAACGCCGTACTGACGTAGAGGGTGTAGAGTTTTAAAGTTTGAGAACGTATCTACGCTGTAGCGCTATTATTCCAATGGAAAATTTCCTGATTTATCAATTTACGTGCAGTAATACACGGCACGACACAATCCACAATCTTCTAAAAAATCGTCTCTTCGATTACAGTTAATCTCCCATATTAGTACAGGAACTTTAGACGAAAAATGGACTCATCTTTGGAAAAATTTATAGTGAGCTATAAATTGGTGTACACGTACCTTTCAGCTCCCCAAACAATCTGTGAAAAGTTCCAAAGATTCCGGTGTATGCATAACTTTTGACAGCGGAAAAACGGCCCAAAAAAGTACTTTTGTCCGTTTCTTTGCCAATTTCTTCGTTCCCATCGATCCTACGGCTATGAAGTGTACTTATAAAAAAGAAAGAACGGAAAATTCTCTACAAAAAAGGTGATATAAAGTTTATTGATAACACTAATAGTTTTTACGTAATCGGGCATTGAAACTACGGTAAAAATTTTGTATGGATATTTTAGTGCACGTAATGATCAAAATATAGTTTTCTGTGCGTTATCTTATAATTTCTACATTTTTTTTATTTTATACGGATTGGGGTATGAAAAATTGTATATTTCAGTGAACAAAATTTATTATTTATTTATTTACATTATTGATTATTAACTTAATAATAATAATGAGGACAAAAATTAGGTTTGCTAATGTAACTCAGTTTTGACTTATTTTCTGACATTATCTTTTTATCCATCCTCGATTTATTCTTCATTTTACTACTGGACTGGTGGAAAATACCAGGATTCGGAATCATCAGTAGAGGTTGTTTCTGGATCGTCGCTGTCAATTATATTTTGGAGATTATTGTCTTCGATTGGGGCAGCATTCAAGCAAGATGTCCTATGACAGTTGCCACAAACTGCTGAACATTGTAGTCCCAACTTTCGACAGCCGCACAAAGCGCCACAGCCTTTCGAACAATTACAAAAATCATGTTCAAAAGACAATCTGGGGCAGGAGGTTGCGAGGTTTTTATTGGCTCCAATAAGCCGTTTTTGAATACCCATCCCCAATCTTGAGGGTTCAGCTCATTTCCTAACCACTTCTGCAGCTGGTAGTAAACACGATATAGGTGCTCTTTAGCTGTATCGACTGTGGGGGGAACATATTCAACGGGACCGACTTGTTTCTGCCCACAGCTTTCATAAAGCACTGGTAACGGTATTCTCCCAAGTCGTCTTGGTTAACCGGAGCGCCATACACAGCTAGAAAGATGCGTATTCCATCCGAAGAAACTGACTCTCGAGAAGCATCACTGTGGTTGAAAAATTGAGCTGCAGCACGTAATTCTTGACGTTTCGTGAAAAGTTTCAGCGCTGCAGTTTTTCCTTTATGAAAAACAGCAGATGTCGTGTCACGTCCACTGAAAGCGTGTAGGAAGAGAAGATTATTCCTGATGTCTTCGTATTTATTGAATCTCCGAGAAGAGTAGAGCTTTCGCTGGACTTTTGCTTTGTCAGGCTTGAGAAAGACGATCTCTTCATCAATCGGAGCGCGACCAACTCTAATTACCAAAAGGTCTACAACTTCCCCGACAACAACTGTTCTATTTGTGCGTGAACATTCCAGAGCTGTTTCAATGACTAAAACGGCAGCATCATCTTGCGCCTGTTTAACAACAAAATTGTTGGCTTCGAACTTGACAGACAAAATTGAAATTAATCTGCTCTTATTGTTACTGTTGGAAAGGAATTTTTCCTGGCTTACTGTGACATTAATCATTTCGTCGAAGTAAGTATCAACAGATGAACATTTTGCTGCACGACGACGTTGTTCTATGGCTTTCACGCTGTTGGTGCTATTGTTGTATCCATCGAAGACTACGACAGCGTTTGAACCGTAGTACCATTGTACATAACCAATATACTTTGAACAAATCGAATCAAAAGATTCATTCTGATACCACACAACTCGAGGCAAGAGGAATCCTCCGTCGATGACGTAGGTGACTGTTGTAAAATCAAGTTCAGTTACTGATTGCTCGAAGACGTCAAACAAAGCATATTTTTTTCCATTGCGCAGGTCCCCAAGAACGAACATTGATAGTGGGAACGGAGCTAATTCATGTTTGATGTGAATACGGAGCTCTGCATCCGATCTTTTAATGGCACTGAGTCTTTGGAACAACAATAATGGATAGACAGGTACTGTTGTATTTGTACTTTGACGTTACTGCTGACTGTTAAAAGCGAAAGTACTCTGTCCGCGCGGGAGGATTTTGAAATTTTGACCAATCTTCTTCTCCATCACAGCAGTGCCGATCTTCTGAGCATTGTGGCAGTTGATTTTCTCGTCGCCAGTTATCGCCGTTGCGATGGACATAATTTGTTGGATATCAGGGAAAGAATTATGATATTGAAACCACTGAAGTAACTTCTGTACATCTTCACGGTCTCTGTTGACGCGAGAATCTCTGGCATCGACATGTTGATCCCCGGTGTCGAAAGAAAGTCCACAGAAACTCTCCAGGCCTTCGGAAATGTTACTCGCAGTCAATAGTCCTAGGATCCATTTACTTAAAACGCTGTCCTTCCTACTTCTGCCACGTGTGAAGCCTTCTCTCGATTTAAAAGATTTCTTGAGCTCCTGTTCAATAATCATGTCACTGCATGTTCCGCAGAAATATTTGTCCGAGCGTTTTATGGAGAAGTAGTTGTTGGTAAACTTCTGGAAAGCTCCATTTTCCAGCGCAGCTGCTATTTGCACCGCCACACAGAATGCACCACACAGCGGCGCCCAACCACAAAACTTATTCTGATGTTTCACGCCTTTTTACGTGGAAATTACTAGTTCTATCAATAAACTTTATATCACCTTTTTTGTAGAGCATTTTCCGTTCTTTCTTTTTTATAAGTACACTTCATAGCCGTAGGATCGATGGGAACGAAGAAATTGGCAAAAAATAGGGAAAAGGTACTCTTTTGGGCCGTTTTTCCGCTGTCAAAAGTTATACATACACCGGAATCTTTGGGACTTTTCAAAGATTGTTTGGGGAGCTGAAAGGTACGTGTACACCAATTTATAGCTCACTATAAATTTTTCCGAAGTGAAATGCTAAACTTCCTGAACTATATAGTGAACTCCCTCCCATTTAGTGATTTTTCTATATAAATATTTTCTTGCGAGGATCTTGACCTTCAGACCCAATTACATGTAAAAACAACTCTATATTATGATGTAAACCCTCCATATGGTGATGTTTTCTTTCATATTTTTGCTGTATTATTCAGGCATATAGGTAAAATTTTGAGTGAATTTTGTAATACTATCTCCTATTTGTGTTTTTCAAAAGAATCGTTTATGTTCTTCGTCAAGCATAAATTTAAGTTTGTAAGCGGATTATAAAATGTTTTTCAAATTTCATACAAGTTCTACCTTTGTAGCTAATGGATACAATTCTTACGCTGCAAAAGAATAATGTTTAGTTTTTCTATCTCTCAATGTGCAGTTCATCTGCAATTCTACATGCATTTGTTAGTTGCTATCTTGGTGTTGAACTAAGCGCTCCTCTAAAAATGTTAAATCGAAAATGTTTGGGTATCTATAAAACAAATTAAAGGTGTTGGAAGATGTCAATAAGGGTGTCAAACAAAAAGTTGTCGCCGCAAAAATTGGTATTGCTGCCAACAATGGGTTGGTAATCGTAAAAAACGGCGTAATCAACGCATTAAAAGAGAACGAGGAATTTGATATGGACTGAAAACAAAGTAAGATATATGTTATTCAGTTTTATAATTAGAATATCGCTTTAAATGTTGCCGAGTATCAAATATATGAGATTAATTTCGTATTTAAACTGGTATTCTATATAGTGAAGTTTCTATATAGTGATTTTTCTTTATGTATTTGGAACATCACTATATGGGAGTTCGACTGTATATGAATTAATATAATACGTTCGACTAATTATACCTAGTACTCAGGCAGTTTAAATAAATAAAACAGTATTTACAATTAGTAGTATTGATGCTGATGATATCAACAGCGTTAACGATAATGATGCTATTGAAAAACAAGAATCAATAAAGTGTTTGTTCTGCTCGTTATTTTAATAGCATTTTAAATCAGTAATTATAAAATTAAAGTGCTTGCTACTAACAATAATGCCACATAAAAGTAATATGAATAACATACGGTGAAAAGTGAAGCCCTTGTGATACAAGAATGGATGCTAAACACATTTATAAACGTCTTATAAAATAATTTGAGTGTACACGGCTACAGTGTTGAAAAAAACAAACGTGGAGAGAATCGCTCCTTAAATCTTTAACAGTTCATAATCGAACTACAACATATATTAAAGTGAAACTGGGACATGTAAAAAACACAGCCTGGTTTGGAAAAAAATCAACATTTTTATGTTTTTTGCTGAATACAGTGTTAACAAGTTAAAACCGATGATAAAAATGAAGCGAGGGTTTATATAAAATCGTATGAAACTAATATTCCCAGATGGTTACAGATTTCACTCACACTCCGCCTCTGGAAAATGTTAACACTACTTCCCCTTTCTATACTATTAATACATCGTGTATTTATATTCCAGGCCCCTCCCGAAAAAGAATGTTTGATTGAAAGATCCAGGCTGAACGTTCTTTTCAAGGAACGCCGTGAAATATATTTTCAACTCAATACAGGAAGTTCGAAGTTTGGTTGTAATTTTGGTTTTAATTCTATATTTTAAATTTAAATATTTTTTTAACAAGATTCCTTTTTAAACTTTGTGAAAACAGACTGCAACTTCATTTTAATAGTTTCTGCTGTACCCAAAACACTAAATTCTCGGAATTGGAAGTTTTGGAATAGAAGTCCAGAATCAAGTTTTAAATTAACATCCACATGCCGTAAATGTTTATACTGCTTTGGCAAATGACATCTATGACGTTGAAACACGTATGAACCTCATATAAGACGAAAAAAAACTGTTGACATTATAGATAATATTATTGTACATTATTTTTTAATATTTTTATATCTTAAATTCTAAGAAAATTATTGTACATATTATACATTTAATTAATTGGTGATTAATTTTTGTAAAGTCTGCCTGTTTAACTATATAAACTAACCTATGAAAAGATGTATGTAAACACTGTTCTTGTAAAAACTAAGAGCTTTTACTTGTTTATTCTTGAAGGAATTTCATAGAACTTCACATTTTGATCATGTTCTATTTAACTGTTTTAAAGGCATTTTAACGTTATAGTAGGTATTAGTCAACGAAATACTGTTTTACCGGTGTCACAATGTTGTTCATGTACTTATATTGAATACCCCCGAGGAAAGCATACGTGTAAGATATAATATTAATTACAAAAATAGAGATTTTACCACTGCCAGGTTTTCTTTACTTATTCTGGCCGTAATGGTTTCAACCGACTAATATTAATTTGTACAAAAAGCTGCTAACCTTTGTTACAGTTCACTCGAGTTTTTACAGAACGTATAATAATCGTGAACCATATACAGAAAAGATCTATTTGTGGATGTTCTACATTTATTTTAAAAATTTGTGTTGGTAATAGCGTTTCGTGCGACAAATATACGAGGTTTGTTCAACTGAAACCCATCTTTGATCAACTTAGCCTTGAAACCAAATGCAATAATTCAAATGAAGTTTGTTAATGTTAGTAATGTTTGTAAGCAACACATTAATAAGTTTCTGGCGTTTGAATTTGATTCTGACTTTTATAACTACGATTTTGAAATAGCGTTTGTTGTTGAAAATCCGTCCAAGTTTGCTCAGCGTGTGGTCCTACAATTTTTATGTGCTAAGGGTGTGCAGCCATTGCAGATTCATACGCAAATACAAGCAGTGTATGGAAATGCATGTATTGCATACCCAACTGTGAAGGAATGGTGCCGAAAATTTAAGAATGGAAAAGAAACAGAATGGCATGTGTGGAAGGGCCTTATTAGAGAAAATCGTCGAATTTCAATTAGAGTAATTTTAGAAATTGTTAGTGCGAGTGTAGGATCTGTCCATTAGTATTGTTCGTAATTTGGGTTACAGCAAAGTTTGTTCTCAATGGAGTCCTCGTCTCTTGTCTAATGAACAAAAATGCTTGCGATTGGGCTTATCTCTGCAACACCTCACAGACTATAGACAAAACGCTGACATTTTTCTGTCAATAGTTGCTCGTCACGAAACTTGGTGCCATTACTATGAGCCATCCAGTAAGTTATCGTCGATGCAATGCAAATATTCAAGTTCACCATCACCGAAAAAGTTTAAAGCACAATCTTCTGCAGGCAAGGTGATGTTAACATTTTTTTTCGACCATGAAGGACCCTTGTTGATAGAGTTTAAGGAGCCTGGAATAAATATTATTTAAAAAAAATACCTGCTTGTAGAAAGCAAGATGCAAATACATAAAGCTACTACGGTTCATCAAATTTTTAAGTTATATTAACGAAACGCGTCCAGAAAGAAAAGCAACAACACAGTAAATGATGTCCACAGCAATGACAGGTGGACAGAAAACAAGATATTTGGTAACAATATGTAATGTAGAAGAGGTAGTGAAATGTATAAAGGAAAGAAACAATCAATCGAACAACTACGTGGAACGAATGGGAGCAGAGGCTAGCTAACATACGTTACTAAGGAAGATCTGCTGGACGTCCTAGATTCTAGAATGGGTGGAAGGGTTCAAATATTTTCGGTGATAACATAAAAGTCCAGCCAAGCAGGGCGATATAACTAGTCAAAGGAAGAAGAAAAATGTTGTTAAGTATTATACAAAGTCATAAAATAAGCCAAAATATCGCCAGATTTTTTAACCACTTGTGGCTTCTTAGATTAATGTAATTTGCAGAAAATTCGAATAGCGGTTGTTTAGTAAAACTGGCTAAATTATTGATTGCTTGCATATAAATCAAATTAAATTAAAAAAAAAGATACTATTATAAATGGAAAATATATTCCTGGTAATATTATATTCGAATAGCATACACAAAAAATACGAACGAGAGTTTATGATTTTAGTCAAAGCGTTTGTTGTTTAGAAAGGCTACATCTTCAGTAAGCGTCACGACCTGGGTATCCTTAAAGTAAATTGTGCAATGTTACATTAATTGTTTTCATGCATCGAAGTGGGATTTTTGTAAAAATAGCGGAGAAGAAATTGTGGTTTGGCGAATAGGATGGTACTAGCTTGTACCAGTACGTTACGTATCGAAGCAGTTTCATAGCACCATAGGTAAAAATTACAATGTTTTTCAATGATTGAAGGACGAATAGTACGCACACAATTTATAACTACTAAGGTTCTATTGTCCTACATTTTTAAGGATTTTCCTATGCGAGTTTTGTAAAAGCGTCATTTTATACTTGGGAATTTTTATTGCCAGTTACCAATTATAGTTGTGGTAATGTTCTTTGAGGTAGTTTAGAACCATCCATAATTGGTGGCGGTCTCTGCAATATAGTCAATGCCACATTTATTTTCACAGTAAAGCATGCAATACCACTAGTGTCTTAAAACAGTATTGAGGAGTACGACTTACTCTATATTCAACTTCAAGATAGCTGGCAACCGATATTTGAAAATTAAGAACTGTTACAGTTTAGAAACACTCAAAAAGTGAGTTTTTCACGGTACTGTTATACTGAATTCTTGTGAATTTATGAAGTGTTTTCTGTGAAATTAAAATGATAGTTCCCACTGGGCGATATTAAATAAAGTAATGATTATATATAGAAAGATAAGTATGTATCAAAGAAACGTTCAAGTATTTTATTAAATGTATAAAGTGGCCACCACTATTCTCTATACAATAAACATTAAAATACCTCATAGGCACAAAACAAAATAATACAATGTTTGTTTTTTATTTATATCTATTCTTTTGTAAGAAGTGTCAAGAATTATGATATCGGACTTCTTATAAAAGTCTGAATTGTTTACGTTTTAGATAAGACGATATAACTAAAATTATAAGTTTTTGTTTTATAGATTTGTTTAGGGTACTGTGAAGTGGTCAGCCAGGTCACCGGCTCTTACCCCACTAGGTTTCTTTCTGCAGAGTTACCTAAAAACTAACGTCTATGCTATTCAACCAGATTCTCCGGAAGAATAGGAAGACAGATTAATCAGGAGGGCCATTCATCAACATCCGAATTTTTTGATTATATACGAAATTGCTTCAACTACTATGGAAGTTGATGGTGGCCACTTTGAACATTTAATAAAATATCCTGGAAATTTTTGATAATTTTTTTATTCATTATTTCTCATACGAATCCGAAAATGCCAATTTTCAAAAACGAATCAACAATAATGCAAAAAATTTTCAGATTGTGTAAAGAGCTGAATAATCTATATAAAGTATCACCTCTCGCCGATTTTTTCAAATTTGATTATTTACAAAGTTAAGCGGGCCATTTTATTTAGAACACCCGGTATATATTGGGTTGTGTCAACGAATTTTACGAGAGAATAGCTTAGCTGGCCCACCCTGTATATTATAATTCTTACGGACTTAAACATGAACGTAATGTAATAACACTTTATGTTAAAACACAAAAAGAAAACTATTACAATGCCTTGAATTTATAAAACTTGAATGAAGTAACTGTTTAATAGCTACGGTGTAATGCTACGTACACACGCAGACACCTAAATGTCGACACTTGTGTCTAGTTTGCTCTACGGTGTGTTCACACTGCGTGGTGTATTTGTGGAAACTATTGCGTAGAGCAGTGTCACTAGATACAACACTAGACTGAAGTTGCTAGACTTCTCTACCACGTATCCACACGTGCCTTGAACAGTAGACACAGACACTTTAAAATAGAACCTATATTTTTTGACCATGTCAAAAACAAGCCGTCGTTTAGCGGCCGCAGTGTTTATGAATTGTATTTAAAAAAAAGAAAAGTTATGAAAAGCGAACTTGGTTAACTGGGAACTGGATTAAAGAGTGGATCGTAAAGAGAAATGCGAGTCACTATTTTCTGAAATGAATTTTCATCTCATATGCAGCAACAAAAATCACATTAAGACAAAGGTTTATGTCTATTTGTAAAACATTTAAATAACTCTTAATAAATTATAACAGATGTAATTTTTAAAATCATACCATATTAATAAAATTGTTGCTGGCAATCTACATCTGTGGAAACACCATAGAATGAGTGTGAAGAAAAACAGGCTACTGCCTACAATAAAAGAAGAAGAAGGAGAAGTTTAATAAAAATTTTTCTTTCTTTGTTTATTAAATTATATTAATTTTTTTCTCGAGAGCGAAAGGAAAAGAAAAAATATAAAATAAAAAACGCAAAAAAATAGAAAAATACCAGAATCATAATTTATGTTAAACAATTTTAGTGTGGCACGTTAGTTATTTCATAAAGATTATTTATAAGTTTGTGGCACGGACAATGAAAAAGGTTCGCCATCCCTGCTCTAGGCAATAAATTTCCACCATGCCGGTACACCTAGCTCGAGTCTCGACACGCCGAAAAACAAGTGTTCCCACAGCGGTCTACCAACTTGCGACAGCGATGTCTAGATATCAAATGTCCGATCTAGCGACACAGCTCTAGATGGTGTACATACGACGACACTCGATCTATAGACTTTATCTAGACACTAAAGTGTCTTCGTGTGTACGTAGCATTACACTGAGAATGATTCAATTTATTGAGTGCGTGTTTATACCGGACAACATATTTTTATACATTTACGTCACGCATTTTCATCGCCACAATATTATAGTAATATACTGTTAGGTCTTACATAAATAAATGACCATACATGCTTTTCCTCTATTTTTGTGGAAAATACCTTTCTGGTATTAATGTTTCTAATCCGACACCCTAAGGGTATAAGGATTCTAGAAGAAGAAGAAGAAGAAGAAGAAGTATTTCTAACTTTTAATATAAATAGATATTTAATTCTGCTCCGTTATTTATACTTTTAAAATTTTGGGGCATTTTAAATATATGCATGTTGAAATTAATATACCTATCATATCAGCTTAATATTCTGATATTTTCTGGTTTATATATAAAAATGGTACAAGCTTGTCATTTCAACAAGACAAATATGTAAAGCCGGTGCCACACATGTGGTATTTGCCGAATACCGAGCAACGAAAGTTTGTTATTCGGCAAACACCTACTAGTGTAGATGGACGATTTGAGGCAAATGTTAGGGATTAACCGTGGACTGATACTGACACGAAGCAAAGGAGATGAATGTTTCCCTTTCCCCGAATTTGGTCTCCATCCACGCTATTCGTTCAAATGTTTTCGAAATATTTGGTGTTTTTTTAGCGCAACTAGTAAAGAATTATTATTCTGATTTTAAATTTGAGGCCATTATTTTATTTATTTTACCACATTTTTGAATATGGAGTATCTAATAAAATATTATTAGAGTTCTTAGGTGTATATGAAAAAGCGCCAGCTATTTAGAATCCGGCACACTTATTGAATAAAAACAGATATGTAGGACAACGCATGGAAAAGAATGCAAAAATAGTTAAGTCTATCAGTGAGCAGTGCGGAGTTTAAAAAAAGTAAGAATTGCATCTTTTCGCACTTACTTAAATAAGATAAAGGCGAGTACGAGAACGGGCACTGGCACAGATGAAGTCTACAAAACAAACATGCTTTGCCTTTGAGAAAATGCTTAGTTTTATTAACATTATTATAATCCATCTTCTGATAGTAATATTATTATTAACAACTTTCTTAATAATAATAAAATATAAACTTTCAATGTAGCAGTAGTGTACTGACTTTTGTGTCGAACATGCATCGATTTCTCGCTTCGAACTGATGCTCGACAAATAGTCGCATTTGTGGAGCAGCGTGCTTGGTATGTGATGAATAGTCCGACAAATAGCAAACATTTGGGATCAGTACGATCTTCTCATACCCCTAATATGTAGTTAGAAAAAGCGATCATTTTTTGTTATTTCATCACTAATTCATTAACTATATATTTTAACTAATAATAAACTATAATAACTGTTTTACAAAGCAATTCTCATTATAAAATCATATCAACTCCTACTAGAGAGTACAGATGATACACCATTTTAATGTAGTGATGTTTAAAGGGATGTATTAATTTTTACTTTCAGTAGCTACATCTACATCTTTATTTCATAAATTAGTCTCAAGTTTAACAGGTTTATACAGTGTTTGTGTAAAAATCAAGAATCAATTAAATTTGGGCCAAGTTTCAATGGTCAAATTTAACAAATGCTTCAAATAATTATAGATATCTTTCATTGATTCATTATATTCGACTAGTTCACCTTTAACGGCAATGGGCCAAACACCGTTAATATTGATTATAGTAACTATTAATAGAAATACAGACAAATTACTACTTTGATTAACATTGCTATTTCTTAAAAATACTAAACGTAGTGAACTCGTATGTTTGAATAAGAAAAAATGATGATATTCATGTAGTTCTCTCGATTCCAAAATGTAATGAAACTTATATCTATAACATCTTCTTCTCCTGTGCCTAGGCTAACGGCCTGCTAATTTCAAAGGGGTAAGTTATGTGAACCTTCTTTGCACTTATCAGGTTAATCTAACCCGTCGAACAGAGAAGAGAAGTTCCATTACATGGTTGACGATTGTTTAAGATGTTCATATGACAACCGCTACCGACGCCTTTACGTGCCTTCTGACGCACGATAGGTTGTATGTGCCACCCATCTGAGTACATCGTAACTTGCAAATGCATAATAACAGCAACTTTTTGACTAATTTAGTTTGAACCAGTTTTGTCGTTTTTAAACGAAAGCGTTAGGCAAGAATTAATTTTCTTTTATGTTCTAAAAATGCTTAAGCATTCCAATTAATACAGAATCTCCATCAAATGTAATTATTATTCTTTTTTCTTGTCTAGTTAACAGGTAGAAAGGGTCGTAATGACTAAACTTCTAAAATAGAATAAATGGGTGGCCACTAACACAGACGATTGGAATTCGTTTCTCTGTCTTCATCCATCGTCTTTACAAAGCAACAGGAAACCACGGAGGTACGATTTCCGCAAGAAAAATTATCTGAAATAGAAGTGCATTCTATTTAAGAATTTTGGCGCTCAGGTTAAGTTGTAGGTCCCTTATGGCCGCAGAAGAATATCGTGCGCAAGCAAAGGTCAAAGTTAAAGAACAGTCGTAATTTCCCACTAACTATGGTTAAGGAAGCCTTCATTACTTCGTCAAGTTGTATATTATATAGAACACAGAAAGTTCCTTTCAAAACTGAAAGATTTTTTGCTTTTCTGGTTTATTGTAGTTACTGCTACCGTTACAGAGTTTCGCATTAAATTCCAAATGAATTTAGTTTTTGTTTGTATGGCTGCACTGTGTTTTACTTCTAGAATTTCGGATCACTTAGAAATTCAACCGTTCTAAAAGAATTTAAATTTTATTACAGAATATTCGTATCTTTTTTATAGCGAGTCAGGAGTTAGGATTTGTAGTATCTAAAGTCACTAAAACTCCTTTTGTGCAGGAAGGTTTTAACTAATTGAATCTGATTATAACCATCTTCTACAAAATATGACAACCCTGATGTTTAAGGGAAGAAGGCGCGTACATTTTGTGGTAGTCAGAATAGTTATTACACTTTACTACGGTCAAAGTGCATACAACGACACCGAAATATCCTACCGCCGATTAGGTAATCTTGAAATGTTCTAGACTTAACTAACTTAACTACTTTCTAATCACCTTATTAATATATTGAATATTATTCCATTTTTATTTGTATGGCCTACAACATTTATTTTTATTATGTGTCTGCTACCACACATGTACATCTTTGAGTTACAAAAGGGGTCAGATCCTCATTCTGATATATAAAATAAAAATTTTAGTAAGCGAGATATACAGGGTGTTTAACCCTTTCGAGACTCCGGGTACACATATGTACCACTCAGTGTTTTCTCAGGACTGAATGTAAAAAGTCGCATTTTAAAGGGTACGTATATGCACCAGTAGGTTTTGTATTCATTTTAGCACCTCCCCCGCTTATTATCTAACCTCAAATTCAAGAATTTTACCGCTAAAACCCGTGATCAGTGCGTTGAAGTGTGTGTATCTGTCTTGTTCGCAGTCTTTTTAGTGGTTTTTGTCACTAATTTGTTGTGGAAAGTTAGAAAACAGTTGAATTATTTGGGACTGAAGTTTAATAGGTAAGTAATTGGGCATTTGCAAATGTTTCTCGTAATTTATCGTTCATAAATTGGTAGCGGTACATATATGTACCAGCCGGTCTGGTTTGTGGTACACATGTGCACCTACAGTATTCGCGGTAATAGAAAAAAATAATTAGTTGCAGACATGGATAGAAAAAATCGAGACAAAAAGCGACCGTTGTCTCAAGGTGAATTGGAGCAACTTGCCGCAGAGTCGTTTTCAGAATCAGGTGATAGTGATGAATTATACGATCCATCTTCCTCCTCCGAGGACGACGATGGTGTAGAGGCTGATGCTATAACCACGAGTGATTCTGAGGGTGTTGAAAATGAGGTAATTGGGCACGCCGAACGTCCTGATAATCCCGATGTTGTAATAAATCCTGATGTAGTCGTAGAGATAGTGGTAAATCCCAATAGCGAAGTAGGAAATGCCAATGCTAATGATACTCCCACATCTTTTATTTTATGGTCAAAACCCGATTCAACCTTCGTCCCTAAACAACGTATTCCTGATAACCGAAGTTGCAAATTTTCTTCCAATATAAAGAAGAACTTAACACCACTGGAATATTTTAGGAAAACCTTTCCACCCTCTTTGTATATGTACATTGCACAGTGCACTAATGAGCGACTACAAATTTATCAGAGTAACGCTAAACGTAAGCGTGTACGAGTAAAAGAAACGGATGGAGGGGAAATTCAAATGGTAATTGGTTGTATGTTTGTAATGTCATACAATCACGTCCCCAGCATCAGTAATTATTGGTCAACCCATCCATCATTGGGCAACCAGGCTATCAAAAGTGCCATATCTCGAGACAGATTCAAGCTTCTTTTATCAAAAATGTACTTTGCATCCCCCGAGAAACCCAACAACTGCACAAAAACCTACTATATAGATGATATCGTTGAATGTTTGAAAGGCACATTCAAGAAATGTCGCCAAGACAGTAGTTACCAGAGTATTGACGAGTCAATGACGAAATTCAAGGGACGGTCGTCCCTGAAACAGTATATGCCTCTAAAACCGGTGAAAAGAGGCATAAAAATGTGGCTTAGGTGCGACTCAGCTAGCGGATATACGTACGACTTCAATATTTACACTGGCAAGGAAACGGAACCAACAGTAGGAGGTTTGGGAGAACGGGTAGTCAATCGCCTTGCTTCTACAATTAGCGAAGATAAAGTTGTACTCTGTTTTGATAGATTTTTCACATCTGTTCAATTACTTCAGTCCATAAAGTACCCAGCTCTAGGAACATGTATGGCTAATAGAAAAAACCTACCAAAAATCAACGACAAGTTGAAAAGAGGTGAATCTATATTTCAATGTACTTCTGACGGATTGATGTTCGTAAAATGGCAAGATACAAAGGAGGTTTTGATGCTAAGTAACTGCCATAATGACAATATCACAACAGTGAATAAAACTATGAAAGATGGCTCAAAATGTCAAGTATCCTGTCCTGAAATGATTGCATTTTATAGAGAAAAAATGGGAGGCGTGGATCTCGCGGACCAGATGGCTGGCCTTTATGATTTAGATCGTAAGTCAACCAAATGGTGGAAAAAAGTGTTTTACCGACTTATAATGATGGCAGCTGTAAATGCTTGGATTATATCCAATGAAGCAAATGGGAGAAAATCGTCATTGTTGAATTTTCTGGTTCCTTTAGCTGAAGAGTTAATTGCTGAAGGTTGTAAAACCGCTTCTGTTCAACGATCCTCTAAGAAAGGAAGAATTTCGAAAAAAAGACGATCATTTGGAAACGTCTCAATGCACCTACCTGTAGAAGGTTCTACAAGAAGACGCTGTAAAAGATGTGCAGACAATAAAAAACAAACACGTACCAAAACTGTTTGCCAAGAATGTGACATTCCACTGGGCAAACATTGTTTTTCATTGTTTCATTCCTAAAAACTTTGAAAATAAACCGATATTAAAAAAAGCAGTTCTTCTTTATTTATTTCAAGTAAGTGCTGAGCACTGATGGTACATATATGTACCACCAGAAAACATTAGTGGTACACATATGTACCAGTCCCCCCCCTTCGACCCCCTAACATGTAACAAAGTTCTTTTCAAGTTAAAAGTGTTTATTGGTCACTACTTAAGTAAAAATACAAAACGAAATTCCCAAACTACTCCCCCCTGAATACCGTCTCGTAAGGGTTAAAAAATACGTTCGGATATTTACTGAGGTATAGATCTCATCAATACAAACAAAAAAGTCGTAATAAACATGGATTTGCAAATCAACCATTTTCAAGATACAGCCAAATTATTTACGCAGAATAGGAGTGCAGAATCGTATTTATCACGTCTGCTATGGAAGTGGATAAAACAACATTTATTTGAGTTTTTGTAAGTGTCAATATTGCTGTTGCTGGAATATGTATACCACCGCGGAAATGGCAGATATGCATTTCATGTACGGTAAGGCCAATGGTAATTCTTAAGAAGTACGTCGCTTGTATGCCGAAGTATTTTCGAACCGGGCACTTCCGTGTGACAAATTTGCATCAACGTTTATCCGAAATTGGCGCATATAAATCAAGAAACGGCGTTGGTGGTCGGCCTAAATCACTTTCTATTCCTGAAGCGGAATTTAATATTTTAAGGAGGATTGAAGAAAATCTAGGTACTAGTACTAGAAGACTTTCTGCCGAACCAAATATTAATGCTTCCCTAATTTGGAGAATGTTAGGTGAGGAGTAATTGTACCCATACCAGGCTCTTATTGTGCCTGATTATGTCTGGTGTTTTGCCGATGGACAGTACTGAAAAGAGTTGCGGAACTTTGTTAGTGAAGTCTTATTTACTGACGAAGCTAGCTTCACAAGAAACGGAATTTTTCATTTCCACAAAAGTCATGTTTGGTCAGATGAAAACCCTCATGCTATTATTGAATCGAATCACCAACAACGATTTTCAATTAACGTTTGGCTTGGCGCTTGTTGGAGACCATATGATAGGACCTTTTTTTCTTCCGTACCGTTTGACTGGCCAATTATACTTGAATTTTTGCGTAATGCCTTGCTACTATTGTTAGAAGATGTACCCCTCATTCACAGAATGAATATGTGGTTGATGCACGACGGGGCTCCTGCACATTTTTCATCGTGGTCAGAAATTTCCTAAACGAAAATTACAACGGCAGGTGGATATGGCGAGGGGGGTCAAGTTGTGTGGCCACCTAGATCTTCTGACCTCAGTCCGCTCAACTTTTGTATTTGGGGCTATTTAAAGTCGTTAGTTTCTTCAAGTTCTGTGAATAATTTAAACGGATTGCGAGGAAAAATAGAACGTACCTGCCAGACTGTTCGTAAGAATCCGGGAATCTTTGAAAGAATGCGGCATTCATTTTTACACGAGATGCGAAGGATGTGTACAAATGAAACGGCATGTAGAACATCTACTTTAATTATTTGTAATTAAAATGTTTTATTTACACGGCTATTTGTTTTAATGGGCGGGGAACTTTGATTGATATTGAAATAACAAACAATATTTATCTTCTTAATGGAAACATCGTATCTCAAAAACGGTTGATTTTTGAACCCATGTTTATTACGACTTTTTTTTGTATTGATGAGATCTATAAGTGGGTAAAATATCCGAATATATTTTTTAAACACCATGTATATAATCGCCATAATAGTACAACAATCTATTTATTATGATGTTCATGGCATGGTTCCATTGAACAATACTTCAAACGATCGCACTACAGTTTCTGGAATACCTTGCAATACAGTCAAGTCGGTTATACAGAGATCTTTGGCAACCTTGGCAACCTGCGATTATTTATTGTTCGATATATTCGTTAAATTCAAATAGCATGTGTGTTATTAACAAAGATATATTTTAAAATAGTCATTATCTAGTAAAAAAATCAGATGTATGTACAACAGTTTTCTTTGGCAAAGGTGCGCAAACCTTATTGGAAATACACGAAATATGATAAAATGATCTTTATGTAAATAATAAAATATAATATTAACATGCATTTCTGTGAGTGTAATCAACATAACTTTTAGAAAATAAATTCGGATGGCCTTTTCTGATAATTCTTGAATATTGTCGACAGACGGATCTGTTTTGTAAATATAATCAGACATTCCATTATTATGTCTTCAGATGGTATGTTTTTTAACCGTCCCAGAGCCGTCACATAATGGTGAGATATTACGTTTATAAACATATACTCGTAAAGCTATACACTTGGCCGCTATAGAAGAAGTGCATTTGGAAAATGCATCCAAACAATATCATAAATTTTCTTTCAACCTTTTCTGGATCAGTGCCAAGTACATATGTAATTGCAGGGGAAAATCAACCCAGAAAAATTTAAAACACTAGCCTCTTACTTAAATTATAATATTTCTAAGTAAAGTTTGTTTACTAATAAATATTTTCTAAATCTATATGCAAAATACCTTTTAAATTATACTCGTTGTTTCCGGATCGAGTGGTTTCTACCGTAAACACTGCAAATTCAAACATTTAACTTGTCATACCCGAGATCATCTATAAGACTTTTTCTATTTCGGTTTTATAAAGCCGTTCTAAGCGCACTGTTTTAGCTTAAAAACAGTACGGTAAGGAGGCCTATAATCGTACTGTTTTTAGTTTGTTTTTTTACGATGTTGGTAGTTCGATTTGAATTTGAAAGTTTGAAATGTCAGTTTCAGCCACCTGTCAGTGCTGCCATAAGTGTTTATAAAAACTCCCTAGTAATCGATTTGACGTAAAATTTTCTACATAAATTTATTTAAAATACTCTTAACTTCCTCAATAGAAAAAATAGTATAAAGAACACGTTTCATAAGACCACTTGCCGCACTCGTCCGTTGAAAAACTCGACGCTTCGCGTCTCGTTTTTCAAACTTGGACTCGTGCGTTAAGAAAAGGCCTTATGAAACTAGTTGTTTAATATACTATTGTCTTACATGAGATGGACTGTAGATGGATAAAGTAAACAACTTTCCACAGTTTGTTCAAGTAGGTTTAGTAAACAATTGTTTATCTGGTGATGTACACAATTGGTAATGTAGATAAGTTCAGTAAGTCTTATTGATTTCCAGAGGAAAGAAGGCTGTGCAACATCGAAGATCTACTGTTACAAAATGTTTTCATCATCCATTAAGTCGTCAGTCCGTAAGCTGGTTTGTCACAGTTAACCATTCCAGGCGATTCATTGCCTTTCTTTTAAGACTTTCATAAGTGTCACACTCCGCATCTTCCATGATTTGTTTGATATACTAATATAAAAACTAATGTTGAAAATATTTAAGATAACGGTAATTAACTAACTTCTATTGTAATATATGTATAAGATTATACAAACTGTAATAGTGTCACAAGTCTTCGTTCTTAGGGTACTTTAATTATTAAATAAAAAAAGTATTGTTGATTAAAC
>JABXWE010008457.1:0-51374 GCA_014611495.1 Limonius californicus | reverse complement strand
TTGAAATACGTATAAAGCAAAAATAAAAATAAATACCTGTTGAGATTGCCTTTTATTATTATTAATATATAAAATACATTATGTTTATTTTCCGTCTCTTGTGCTTCCTAAATTTTTGTTCATGTGTATTTTCTTTAATAATAACACTAAACAAAAGGCTTAGACAATCGGCCTTCATACGATTTCGGTCCTAAGCGATAGAAATAGAAATAAAAATGTATAGGTTATTCTTATTTTTTCTTTGTTGAAATCTATATACTTAATTTCCCCTTTTTCCAAACAGCCTTTCTGCCTAAAAAGACTTAATCCGGGGCTGACAATAAGTAAATTATACTTGAAATCCTTATGTGTAACGAGAATGTTAAAACGCTGTAGGTATTATTATTTGCAGATAAATTCCCCAAATTTCTTAAACAAGTTTTAAGTTAGTTTTCTCTGTGGCTACGACTTCCTGACACTATTTCAAATACTATTTTAGGTGTATTATCGGCGGCTGATGAGATTGCATGACAGAGGAATGCACTTTACGTCGTCCTTCCGAGAAAATTCGGCTACTTGCTACGGGAATTCCTGCGTTATTATTCTTCATAAAAACATTACCCATTTAAGCCATTTGCTTGGGCGCAATTCGCGAGCAGACTGTAGTAAATGTTTTCAAAACAGGTACTGGTGTTCGTTTCCAAGTGACGAGACTACCTGCGTAAATGACTGACAGTTTGCATTGTGCGTAACGCGCTAATTAATTTCAAACGACCATTTACAACTGAACATGCCACCAAGCAGGTAGCTTCGCCACTGACTGGCGAAAGATCTATAATAGACGCTGAAAATCTGCTTACTGTTGAAGGTTCCTTTTAAGAAGTGAAACTCCTTTACTTCAACCCCCTCAGGCAGTCTCGTTAGCCTGCGATCACAATAGTTGTCGTATTTTGGCACACCGGCGTATAATACTTATATTAATTTGTTATTGCGCTGCCTGCTTCTTACCCCGTGTGTGAATTTTAAGCAACCCGTAGATAATGAATAAAGCGAGCGAATGTATGGTATTTTCGGCTTCTGCTTTCAAGGCATCGTACGTGTTGATTATGACGCAAACCGCGTGGCGTTTTAAATAGGATATTTTTTGCATAAAACTTTATTAATTTATTTAATTTATTAAAAACTTATATTTGTGAAACTGTTATTGATGAAGGTGTTTCTTTAACATAAAATATCCGTTCAATAGGTCTATGAAGTAGGGACCCTGATGGGGCACTGCGAACAAGCGCTGTCAGTCGAGGTTACAGCGAAATGCGGTGGTCGAGCTCAGGCTGAGGCAACCGCATTTCCCTTAGGTAAGTTTAAGGTGCATGTTGCATCAATGTTTAGCGTGTAAGGGACTCCCGCATCCCCTGAAGTAATGCGAAAGCAGTTCTGGGGGAGGGGACGGTAGTCTGAATGTCAAAAAGAACGTCTATGAAAATTCCAGCGCGTTCCCTGTTAGAGTTTCGACCGATAAAATGGTATTTACAACACTGTTTATGTAATAAATTTAATTATCTCTACATGTTACCAAAATGCTCTCTGTTAGTTACATCGAATAATCAAATCAGTTTAAACTAAGAAGACAACATCACCAACGATCACAGAGTACTTGTCAAACTTGTGGCGCTTGTTGATAAAATTGAAAATGTTGGTATTTAGCCAACAATTATCTTTGTAAGTATTAACACTTTGTTAATACAAAGTTGTAAGTATTGTTAAACAAAAGTAAATTATTGGACTACTATGAAGTTCATTTAGTGTCACAAAACATAAATTTAAAAAACAGAAACTTCTTGTTATGGCGTGCTTCCTAATTATTACTTTCCATATTTTCATAAAAACTTTATCAAGGTAAACGGCATTCGCAAGATTTCTAACACTCCGGATTATATCCTACTGTTGTACTAATGTACATTAGACCTGCTTTATTTCTGCTAACCTCTTCTATAGTGCGTTTCAGAGTCGCCGTGCAGCATTGATAAGATAGGGCAATGGTTTTCTTATGGGACAAAAAATGACATTGTAGCCAGTATTCGTAATCTCTCAGCAATAGCACGTCGGGTTTATTTCGTTGAAATGAGATAGGTGTTCAGAAGTTCTCAAACAAAAATAATATCAACCAACCAAGGTAATAATGTTAAGTTCTTAATTTGTTTTGTTATATACATGAGGAATTTCTCTTTGTAAACTAATGTGAAAAAGGTATATGTATAGGTGCGAAAAATACTACTTTTGAGGCAAATGACGTTGAAAATTTAATCAAGGAAGCATATTCTCAAGTGACATCAGCAAATTGGAGCAACTACGTAGGCCATGTGGAGAAAATAGAAAAGTCAATGTGGGAAGTTGACAACATAATGGACGAAATAGCGCCGATTATTATCAATATCAATGCTGGTGATAGTGATAGTGATCTAAATATTTTTAACGACTGTGGTAATTAACTATAAAACATGTCGTATATTTCACAAAATCTTCATAATTTTATGTAATTTATTTTCTCGGTTATATAATAGTGCTTGCATATTATATCAAGCTGGTAATTGTTTTGTTTCATTTTTACTCTTATAAATATGAAAATTATAAACAATTAATTGCATTTAGCAAAAATTGTATTCTTAGGTTTAATAAAATATAAATGTTTTAGAACCACTGAACCTGGCATTTAACAACATGCGTCTTTTAGGGGTTACAATAGCATTACCATACTTCAAACCTTTGTGTGAAAAGGATTAAATTTTATGTCTTAAAGGTGCCTCACAAATAAGTTTGACAACCTTGTATTTGTATCTTCATCATGCCGCACGGCGACTCTGAAACGCACTACAGACAACCGTTTTTAGGTGTAAGGACAGTTCAACGTAGGTACAGTCGAGTGCCGTCTTATTTGACGGTTGCGAAGTCCACATTCAGGTAAAATAACCGGTTGAACTAAGATGGGCAGCCACCTGAACCAATTATTAAAGGTTCCATCCACCTCATTAACATTAACTATAATTTCACGATGCCACCATCACTTGTTTTGGAACCACTGAACACTGCAAGTGCTATCTCTTTTCGCTTCACAAGTCGCCGCAGTGCATTTCATAAACTTTAGAGTGGCAATCTGCTAGGCTTGCGCTCGCTGTAATAGCCTATACGAACTTAGGAACTAGAAAGAGAGCAACATAACTATACAAGTGTTGTGGTGGTTCGTGCTGCGAAGGGCCACGAAGATGACACCCGATTATATATATCTCAGCAGGTCGCAATTACGCAGGCAGCCAAAAGGCTACTGCAAAAAACAAGTGTGATTTAAACTTACTTAAACAAATTTCATGCTATTGATGGTTCTTATGTTTACATTTTCCAAGTATTTTTCGGGTTATTAGTTTTCACATTACAGTAGTGTTCAGTTATAATGAACCACTGCTGGCCATCAAAAACGGTTCATTATGGCCGTAATTCATTATAACCAACATACCATTAAATTTAAAAAATAAAATCATATAAACCAAAGATATACTGTATATTGAAAATGTTGAGTAAATTTACTTACATGTATGTAAGTAGATAAATTATTATATATCAGATTGCTTAAAATAGTCGCTTATTTTAGACTGTGTATAAGACAAAGTTACGTAAATGTCATTCAATTACATCTCTGTACTAGCCAGACTGTTCAAAATGTTATCTGGATCACCATGCATTTGTAGAAAAGTACGTACGTTTCGCACAAGTTTTACAATCGGCATCAGAAATACATTAGTAATAATATCGTCATCTGAGTAAGTTTCTGTACATACATCTTCACTAACACGCATATAATCTTCAAAGTCAACATCTATTTCCGCAATTAGAGATACAACATCGCCATTATTTCCAACATTGTCAAAATCGGTTCTCTTTGGCCATTCACTTAGTAGGAGTTCATCATCGTCATCAAATTTATCAGTACAGCCAAGGGGCTTTCTGAGAATTCCAATTTTACGATTCCCGGGGAAGAAAGTTCATTATAAGCGACACATTTTATGGTTTTAAATGAAAAGTGTGGTTTATTACATAGGAAAGTTCAGTATATGCGAGTTAAATACAAGCGAAAAAAATTGCGTTGAACTTAACGATCGCTATATTGGTTCATTATAAACGAGAATTCAATACAATCGGATTCATTATAGGCGGTCACTAATGTACATTGAATAACATTAATTATTTTTATTACGTACGTTAAGTATTAGATATTTTGTCTTTTGTTTTGGTGGGACAAACATCTATCCAATTCGATCCACGTCGATGCTTGTACAGCACAGGTGAAAATTTAATCCGAAGTGGTTCAACTGAAGAATATAGATATCTATCTATATTCTTTGGTTCAACAAATTTCCTATAGATAGAACATAGAAGTTTAATGCAAGGAATTCGAAAATATTGTATATCTACATTCTGGATAAATGTTACACCGTATATAGTTTAATAACATTTTCTACATCACCTGATAGTAATTTATTTAAAGATTTGCTATAATAAAGCTTCTTAATTAATTATTTAGTGACGTTAAAGTAACTAATATGGCAATGTACGCGCGTGCAACATTAGCTTCCCTTTTTTGTCTTTCCGAACAACAATTTTCTAAAATGACAGTTGGGAATCACTTTCAGTTAAAATGATTTTATTGCACCCATATTCAAGCTTGGCTTTATCTTTGACGTAATAATGCCTTTATGCTTTTGTAACCTAAACTCAAAACATAAAGATGATATTTGTTTATTCCTATTTTCAAACCAACCTGCATAGAAATTATTATTAAAAAATTATAGACACCCAGATGAAGTTTTGCGCCCATCTTTTAATTTTATATATGGAAATGTACGGGTAAAATAAAAAAAATAATATGTGTTTTGTGGTATTATTTCTGGTTCAACATCTTCTTGTATTTTTATTACTATTTCGATTTCTATTATATCCTTACTTCTATTTTCGCTTTTAATTTCGCGTATACAGTGACATAGATTTTCATTGAGTATTCACTCGACTTTCAAAGAGCAAAGACGTGTTTGTCGCAGCTGCAGTGTGAGAAGTTCGAGTGCTATCGCTATCGCGAGTGTACCAACGGCATTTGCTTTCGCAAAAACGAAACAAATTTAACCAACCAGTAAGTAATTACTGATATATTCAATATCGAGAAACACCACTGAAAGTGATTCTCCAATGGAAGTTCAAACGCTAAATAAGCGCAAATCAGATTCATTATCACCACCTATTAACGAGGCGCAAAAACGTTATATGTGGACACCGCCAAATTTACTATCACAAAATAAGTACTATTTAACCCTACATATTAAAATCTAATTGAATAATAGCCAATCAGCTACTACAAGCAACACGCACCCACTATCCCTAAACTTAAAATTCCATCTAATTACTTACCTAGCGCTATCAACCACACGGAATTGATGACTGATATTAAAACACTGATATCCGGTGAGTTCAGTACACTCTACAACACCAACTCCTTACGCATAAGTTTAACAAAAGAAGAACACTACAGAATTGTAACCACGCACTTCAATGATAATAATATTAAATAGCACATATTTCAAAGCCCAAATAGTAAGACACTTAGTATTGTAATTAAAAATGTCCCAATTTCTCTCTCAGAACAGGAAATTAAACATGAGCTCAAACTCATACCAATCATAAAGGTAACGCGACTCCTCACCAAGGACAAATAACGATTGCCAGTATACGCAGTAGAATTAACAGATAAAGACGCTGCCAAAAAAATTATCACATTAACAACATTATACTACTGTGTTGTCACAGTTGAGTTAAGGAAAAAGTTGGCAAACATCCCACAATGCCGTCGTTGCCATGAATTCGGCCACACCAAAAATTACTGCTAATTGGACCCTCGATGTGTCAAATGCACTGGAAGCCGTTTTCATACCCAATACACCAAAAAACCTGGCAAATCACTGAAATGTTCCAACTGCGATGGAGAACATGCCGCAAGCTATCGATGCTGCAGCCACCAATATCAATTAATGCAAAAACGCCTAAAAAAATCAACCAAAAAATACCAGACTGATATACACTGGCAATGCGAGATACACTTACATAAACCAAGCACAAGCGCAAACCAACCAAGTCAATCTCTCAACTCCTAATTCTAGATCCTCCAACACACCCCTGACAGCTACACAACCATTCAGAAACAATACCGAATCACTTCAATTAAATAATCTAATTAAAATTTTTATTGACTTTTAAATCCCTTCCTTCCACAATTTAAATCCTTCATGTCAAACACCATCCTTCCTCTACTCTTCAATGGCCCATAATGCACGAGAACTCTGGAAAAATTAACAATCCTAAATTGGAATTCAAATGGCACCAATGCCCAAAGATCACTTTTCATAGCCTTCCTGACAAGGCATAACGTAGATATTGCCTGCATCTCAGAGATCCATCTATCTGATGAGGATATCTTCAAAATACCTGGCTATCAAGTGCATAGAAACGAAAAAGCCGCTGGCGGTGTAGCAATAATAGTCAAAAATAAAATTTCATACAATCGCATCCCCGATTTAGTCAACCTAACATTAGAAACTATTCGAATTTAAATCCAATAGAGCGAGCAAAGCCTTACAATAATAGGCGCATATAGGCAACTGAATAAAAGACTAAACGAGCCAGACATAAAAGCTGTATTTAATGTAACACAACCAACACTTGTGATTGGAGATCTCAATTGTAAAAATGAAATCTCGGGCTAGTAGATAGTAAATTGCTGGTTCTGGCGCAGGGTTCTTATCGGATATCCCATGTTATTTGAAAGAAATAACATGGATTTTTTGGGGGGTGATTATAAGGAGTGCGAGAGAGAGGTCCCTCGGATGGCTCATGGTGCGAGAGAGAAGTACTTCGGATGATGATCTGCGTGAAGGGCTTCTTCGTGTAGAGATCAAAGTCCAAGTCGAAGAATTAATTGTAAATATAAGTGAAGAGAGTGGGGTAACATCAATGACCAGAAAGTGGTAGTTGAAGAAAAAGAAGTAAAGTAGGAACGCGGGGCCCGAGGAGCGAATATTGTAGTAGTAGTAGTAGTAGTAGTGGTAGTGGTAGTGGTAGTGTTAGTGGTAGTGGTAGTGGTAGTGGTCGTGGTAGTGGTAGTGGTAGTGGTAGTGGTAGTGGTGGTAGTAGTAGTAGTAGTAGGAGTAGTAGGAGTAGTAGTAGTAGTAGTACTAGTAGTAGTAGTAGTAGTAGTAGTAGTAGTAGTAGGAGTAGTAGGAGTAGTAGTAGTAGTAGTACTAGGAGCAGCAGCAGCAGCAGTAGTAGTAGTAGTAGTAGTAGAGTAGTAGTAGTAGTTAGTGTATATGCAACTCACCGTACTTTTTTCTCCTATGTAGGGAAGCGATCCGTCGACCATTGCATTACGAGCCCGATGCGATAGCCTCTCGGCTAGCGCGACTTGTTGATTAGGCGGTGTAAAGTGTATTAAATATGAATGTGGCGCGCGAGCTGCTATCCCCGCGCCTGCGGTAGCAATTTGAAATCTGCTCGCAGCGATCCCCGCTCCCCGCGCCGGATAGCTTGCATAATATGTATAATATGCATGCATGCATATACGCAATTAATGTATTTTAAAAATTCCTATATCTGATATTAGCGGGCCGCCATTAATTTATCAGAAAATAAGTAAACAACAAGGTACAACAGATAGTGGAAGTGTTGACGTCAATTTAAGTTAGCACACGATCTGCCCTAATACGTATTACTCTGAAAATTCTAAAAATAGACTACTTGTGTAAAATCACAGAAAAAATTACATTCTTAGGGACTTTTAGTGCACTTCCTCTATCTGTTGAACCTGTTGTACCTGTTTACGTATTTTGTGATAAATTACAAGCGGCTCGCTAATATCAGATATAGGAATTTTTTAAATACATTATTTTTTGTTTAAATAAATCATAATCTAACAAGTTTACCGAGTTTCGCTTCTTGTAGTATTTAAAATTGGTATGTGAACCACTCGTGTATCTACTGTTTTTCCTAATTTACTGGTCCAGTGTGTAACTATAAAAATCAACTGTACTGTAGCATTTATTACCGCCAGTTCTATTTGTAAGTTGTTATTGGTGGTGGTGGCGTCAGTATTTTTGAGTAATATTTATTAATTCTATTGCACTACGCACACCGTCGGCAACTAAGTGCTACTAACTAACTTCTTGCGGCTTGCTTATTATGCAAGCTATCCGGCGTGGGGTGTGGGGATAGCTGCGAGCAGATTTCAAATTACTACCGCAGGCGCGGGGATAGCAGCGCGCGCGCGCGCTCCTCAGCCGTACTTAATACACTTACAACACCGCCTAATCAACAAGCCGCGATAGTCATGAGGCTATCGCATCGGGCTCATAATGCAATGGTGGACGGATCGCTTCCCCACATAGGAGAAAAAAGTACGGCGGGTTGCATACCCCCACTAACAACTACTACTACTACTACAGTCGCTCCTCGCCCCCCGCGCTCCTACTTTACTTCTTGTTCTTCAATTACCACCTTCTGGTCATTTATGTTACCCCCACTCCCTTCACTTATATTTACGACTAATTCTTCGACTTCAACTTTGATCTCTGCACGAAGAAGCCCTTCACAGACCATCTCACACCATGAGCCAACCGAGGGACCTCTCTCGCGCACTCATTATAATCACCCCCCAAAAAGTCCATGTTATTTCTATCAAATAACATGGGACCGGGAACCGGCAATTTACACTTTACTCGGGCTGCAAAGCATCCAATCCCAAGGGCATAAAACTCGTAAAATTCACATCAGCGTATGCATTCCAAGTAGTAGCTCCTGATGAATATATATACTTCCCATATCGCAGCGCTCCTCTTCCTGATATATTAGACATCGTGCTACAAAAGAACTTCACCAAACCAATACACCAAGAAGTAGTAGCCGAACTCGACTCTGACCATCTTCCAGTTCTGATATCGTTCATTAGCAGCCCACAAATAAAACAACCAACTCCCAGACTAACAAGTGGATCAATGGGAAAAATTCCAAGCTGCACTTGAGGAACAACTACGCTGTCCAACTAGCCAGAATACAAAGGAAGACATTGACTCAGCACTTTCCAAACTTACCAGCTCAATAATTCATAGCGTACATGAAGGAACTTTTCCCGCAAAGCAAGCACAGAAAACTAGAGATTATCATCCCCCAAATTATATAATTGAACTCATCAAAAGAAAAAGTCAAACAAGACGAGAATGACAGAGAAACAGAGATCCATCGCTAAAACGACTTCTAAACAGCTTAACTCACCGCTTGAAGAGAGAGCTAAGAATAAACACATATCAAAAGTACATAGAAGAGTTAGAACCAGGGGACTCGGGCATGTGGAAAGCTACTAAGCGTATTCTAAGACAGCGCGAAGAATTTCCAACACTAACGGCAGGAAACGAATTCTATATAACAAACCATCCACCTAGAACAAGTGTTCACCTCCATAAATACCGGTAGTGCAACTCACACAACACAGGTAATAAACCACGTTGAAAGAAACCTTCCTGTCATCACCGAGCACATGAAACTGACATCGCCTAACGAGCTCAAAGCAATAATTGAGGGACTTCCCAAAAGAAAATCATCTGGGTATGACCTAATTCCTAATATAGTACTAACTCAACGAACTATGAAATCTCTAGCTTATTTGTTTTCTACATTTAATGCATGCCTAAGTTTAGGTCATTTTCCTTAATCATGGAAGCACGCTCACATTCTGATGCTTCCCAAACCTGGGAAAGATAGAAAGTGCATCAGCAGATATTGACCAGTAAGCCTTCTAACATCACTATCAAAACTTCTAAAGAACGTAATTCACTCGCGAGTGATCGTCCAAGTAAAGTCTCTTAACATCCTCCCACCACACCAGTTTGGCTTCAAAACAAGGCACTCCACATAACGTCAACTACAAAGACCAACACAGGTAATCGAACACGGTTTTGAAACCAAATGTTATACAACGACAGTATTCCTAGACATCGCGCAGTCCTTCGACACGGTCTGGGGGGAGGGCCTCAAGAGTAAACTACTTTGGTTAAACATGCCCAGCTATCTTAAGGCAATAGTATTCTCATTCCTAGAAAAAAGAGCGTTCGCGGTTAAAATGGTGAAACAAAAAGCATTCATGCAGGAGTTCCACAAGGCAGTATTTTAGGACCACGGCTATTCAACATATTCACGTCCGACATGCAAGCAGCTTACGCAACCCTAGAAACTTTCGCAGACAATACGGCCATCTTAACACAAAACAGTGATCTTACTCTAGCCATCTTACAACTACATATAGCAATCAACAAAATATGTTTTTGTTTTAATAAATGGAATATTAAAATTAATCCCATCAAATGCCAAGCAAAGATTTTCACTCTAAGAAGAATTCTCAACTCCAAGAGTACTATTGGACACCCGACTAACATGGAAGCTTCACGTTAATTACAAATTGAAATAAAGCTACGCGAGACTAGCGCAATTATATCCCTTAATCAACAGGAAGTCAACGCTACAAATGCCTAATCAGACCGCTAGTCCTTTACGCATCACCGATCTGGAGCAACACGACGAAAACCAACTTAGCAAAACTCCAAAGACTACAAAACAAAATTCTGCGGATTGCCGTCATCGCCCCATGATATATTCGAAATGCCCAACTGCACTACGAAGGAGGAATATCAACAATGCAAGAATATTTTAGTGAAACTGCCAAAAATTTCTTCGAAAAAATTAGCTTGTGCAAAGGAGCTATACATTACAATCTCGGCAGAAGAAATATCCACACTAGACTCCAGCGAATATTACCACAACATCTATTCTCATCTGACGAAGATAGCGACTAGCAGTAGCAACAGTTAACAGATAATGCAAGAGGAATCAAACCTCCTCAAAAGTCATTGCAAGTAATTATTATACATTTTACCACCAATGCCATGTGTAATATATGAGATTGTTGATCTGGCAAATAAATGTAATTAAAAAAAAGATTGTCATTATCCGGTATGGCAAATTATTTATTAAGTCTAACTGATTTTGTAAACAATAGATTTGTAGCGGTAAGTTCTTAGAACTTAACCGTGTCCGTAAATTCATTGGACCTATGGAATGTCGCAACCAGCATAACAACCAGATTTTCCCAACCGTACGCACAATGGAATCAGCTTTCTGTAGGATGATATCACGTTCGCTGGAAATGCGAGAGGTTGATAAGGCACCTCGCAGGGTACCAAGACTGGTCCACTCTGTGGATATCTACTACGGAGATATTGATCGGTTTCTAGATTCGCGATATTTCGTTGTTATTATTTTGTGCTATCATATGTTGTATATTCGTTTATGATTAAATATTTTATCGTATGCACAATGCATATTTATTTAGCGTAACTGAAGCTAGAGGTTTATGGTGATTCTACAAAGAGGGGACCAAAAAAATCTGGCGAACGTGGTGACCACTATACAAAAATAATGTGCGTGCCAGCTATTTGCATTTCGTTGATAGCATTTGTAGAATATTGTGTTGATTTAAATTAAGTGGAAGTGTATACGCGTATCACTATCAGAGGGAAATTGTAGTTTCTTTTATTACATAGTTTGTATACATTACACTTACATTTTTATATGGTTCATGTATAGATTAACAGAACGATATTATGATAATAATGTATTTAAACCTTATTATTTACATATTACTCAGATATTTATATAAGAATGAGACAGGTACTAACGATTTGTTCAAATCAGGTGTTTACAAATTAAACTGTTTACAATGTAATTCTGTATACATAGGCCAATTAGAAATATAAACATATAAACACAAACACCCAAAAAAATTTAATTACGCTACACGCACTCGCGCGCGCACACACACACACACGTTTATACTTCTGCGACTATAAACGTATATTGTATACACTTGACGACTTTAAAATTTCTAAACATATTTTACACAAATACATTTTTGATGAACGAGCAATTTGAGCTCATCAATTCCAAGCCATTTTCGAAATCAAGATTCAAGTGTACTGTCAACTACAAATGTTTGTATTGCTTTTGAATAAGATATATCATATGTTGCAGTACGGTACGTATAAAGCACAAAATAAAATAAAACCTGTTGAAATTATGACTATTAACGTATGTAACAAAAGTTTTCGGAAAAATATCAACAGTAGCACATGAACCGAAAACAGTTTTATATCTAGTCGTCTGTAGAACAAAACAAGGTGTATTAATTGACATTTAGTGTAGCGTATCACCTTCTCTAAATAACTTCTGGTAACATGTCTTACAAGTTAGATATTCGTAAGAATATTATGCGTTGGTTGGACGGATGCCTAAACGTGATATTGTGAATATGTTCAGAGACCAGAATGTTTCGATTTCGACTATTTATCAAACAATTCGCGAGTGCGAACAAGGTATTCCCTGTATAAATTTACCAAAAAATGGACGTCCACGAGTTTTACCTCATGCTTCCGTTAGGAGATTGGTAGAAAGAGCTAAAGACAGGGTTGGGACTTCAACACGAAAGTTATCGCGTCAATTTCGAGTTTCGCATACGACCATTAGTAGAGAATTGAAGAACAATGGATTGCAGTTCCGAAAAAGAAAGAAATGCCCAACATATTCTGATCTACAGCTGCGAAGAATTCCTAGATGTTGTCGAGCATTACGACGTCGATATTTTAATGGAAACAAAGTGATCGTTATGGACGACGAGAAATACTTCACTTTGTCGAACGCCGAAATGAAAGGGAACGATGGCTTCTATGCTGATGATATTAGGAATTGCCCTAATGAAACTAAATTTAAATGTAAGGCCAAATTCGCTGATAAACTACTAGTCTGGTGTGCCATATCAGAAGCGGGAATTTCGCGTCCGTATATTGAGCATGTTAGAGGAGAAGCGGTAGATGCACTAATTTATACACAGAGATGCCTTCCAAAATTACTTGATTTTATTAATACTCATCACGTTAATGATGAAATAGTATTCTGGCCTGATTTGGCTTCTTGTCATTATGCTAGAATCACTAGGCAATGGCTGGAAACAAATAATATCAATTTTGTAGCAAAAGACGACAATCCTCCAAACATACCACAAGCAAGACCAATCGAGGAATTTTGGGCAGTATTGAGCAGAAAGGTATACAATAATGGTTGGGAAGCCCAAAACGAAGAACAATTGCGGCGACGAATATTTAATAAGATCCGCGAAATAGATGTAGGTACCGTCCAGACTCTAATGGGACATGTTCGTGCAAAACTGCGAATTATCGAAGACCAAGGCCCATTAGCTGCAGTTTAAAATTTTATTTTTGTTCAATATAGATGTAAGATTAACCCTTTAGATAAAAGTTTTGAATAAATCCACACTGGCTTTTAATAGCTGACTCTCTTTGTTTTCCGAAAACTTTTGTTACATACGTTATGTTAAACCGTTGATTGAGAAGTTTAACTTAACTTAACTTAACTTAAATTTCTCAATCAACGGTTAAACTATTAATAGGAATTACAATGAAGTAAGGCAAGCAACAATTAACAAATTCTCTTAGATTCGTAATATTCTAAGATGTTTTATGTAGCACTGGAAAATCGTGACTTTTTGAGGTAGAATACCCAATATCTTACAGTAGTTCGGTAGTGTACCATTATTTAAAACTAAGTGTAATTTTAGAAGAACAGTTTTATTGTATTTTTAACCAGTGTGACAAGCATAATTAGATTGGGTGTTTTTCCTTAAGTTGATTATATTCATCACAAATTCAGTTTGGATAATATAAAAAAAAATTCGCCAATTTGTTATGTTAATAATAGAACAGTACCTCCAAATACTTGCATATGTATCTTTTAATTTTTTTTTTTAATTATTACGAACTATTTATTTTTTTACAAATTTAGTCTGTAATTAACGTTTATATGCAGGGTTCTTTTAATAAATAAAGTATCACTATTTAGACCAATTAGTATTTCGTTAATCGTTTCCAAGTTCATAAAAACAAACAAATTAATTTAATACCGAATGTCTCATAACCGGCATTGATCCGATAATCTGATTAACAACTAGTTTAATTTAGGTTCCCTTTACACCGTCTACGATTAATTACACACAAGTAAATGTCATAATCAACATGCATTTACTTTTACATAAAAAATCGCTTTTTGCTCGCTTTCAATGTCACACATTCAGATTACGAATCAACTGGGACATTTTTTCTGGCTACTTTTTAAAACCCATTTTCTGGGACGTTTAGAATTTCGGAAACTTCCCAGGGCCGAAACCAACATTTTAGGGAACTTTATCGATTTGGCTTGTGTTCCAGACATTTTACGTTTACGCCGTTTGGAGACGACCTTCCTCGAGGCGAGTTAATTTATTACCGATAAGGTTTATGTTTACTTAGCGGTTAATGCGGTTTTGGTCCTCACTCTCATTCCTACCATTTTTTCTGCATCTTGCGAGGACAGAACCGCCAAGACGAGCGATGACCTACCACGCTTAACTGCCCATTAAAATTTAGCCTCGTTTCAAACAAAACAGGACAGGAATTTCAAGGTTCCAATATATGCATGTGGAGAGAAAAAAGTTAATTCAGGACTAGGATGCATTCGGAGGTACCGATTGGCGCTTAAATGTTAACAATAAGAGAAAGTCCTAGCGTGGTTTTAGAACTGAAGGTTAAGGTGCTTATGAATGACTTGGTTTTTGCTGCTTTCGAAAGTTGCTGGCTGCAGTGCTCTGATCTAGCATTGAAATTTCGTATCCTGCATGAGCATTCTGGGGCACGTGAGAAAATGTAGGTACTGGTATAATTACACGGTCACTTATACAATCGTACTACTGTAGTATACGCTGGGGCAAAAAAGGACAATCGGTAATGTATTCATAAACCCGTTTACTACTGAAAAAGCCTCGAGTACCGGATTGGTACGAGATTTGCCATAGTTTTACCTTCTGGAGCGTGAATTAGTGCTAAGCAAGTAAAAAGCGGATATTTGCGCGGATTGAGTTTTGTAAGGGATATTTTTTCGAGTATGAATTATTTATTTACGATACAGGAAACTATATGCATGTGCAGTGAGCGTTAACGGCTTTTTATTAAAATTTCGTAAAATTAGTCTTGGGGTATACTTTCTTTAGAGGTTTCGTGAATATTTAGATTTTTACGTGGTTTTCTACCACAGAAATAAATTTAATACAGTTAGTCACGGAACGGTACAGTACACACCCACTTTAAGAAGTAATGGTCATGGAACTAGGATTGGAAAAAATATAAAAACACTTTTAGGCCTGTCTTCAGTCGTTCTCATAGACTTACAGCAGAGCGATTCGACCTCATGAAACTGTAAAGCATGGAATGGGTCCTTCAGCTTCGAAAATAGAAAGGAATACAACAAATCGTATGCAACTTCGCATTACGATCTTGTGAATTTTGGCATCATGTGTGTTTCTTATACAAAATTATGAATTTCTTATTTAAATAAGAACATGTATATTTTCTAAGGTTCTAAGTCATTTGCTTGCCACCACATGCTCGCCGCCAATTACTCGCTATCAATTGCTCGTTGGAAGCGATACCCGCAAAGACTGTTGCTCGCCGTCCGTTTGCTCGACAACTTGCTCGTAGTACCATAGGCAAAGTGTTTATTTGCCTATGGCAGTACTAAATATAACCAAGTGCACCAACACAGAAAAACTAGGTTATATTTTTTAGGCGCTTTTATTAGTAAAATAGTTTAGCACATCTGATTGATTCGTAATTAGGACTATTAATTTTAATTTCAGATACCATAAGTATACGGAAAGTGTTAATTCATCTAAAAATAGAATTTGTAGCTTTAAGAAAATATTCGTTTATACGAACTACCAGCGAAAGTTAGACGTGGTTTTTTTTTGGTAGCACTGAAATGCTCAGACAAATCGAGTGACGTTTGCTAAAATCTTTAACTTAACAAAATGTTTGATATTACTGAATAGCATTTTGTAAGAGCTTTTCAATGAGGTATCACAAGGTGGATGTTACCATTTGAAAATTTGTTGTTGAAGTACCTGGGGCCTAACAAATTGAATGGGGAAGGTTACCTTATGAGTCGTGAAGATTATTACCCCTACCTGTTGTACAAACTTTTCCTAGAAAAGTTCAATACCTATTTTACTTCCAGAAATATAACGCATTGTACGTTCTCAAATTGACACCCTATGTACAGAATGGCTATTTTTGCATGGGTACATTTGTTAAAAAAATACATAAAGAAGTAGTTAATTGGCGAAGGGAAACAAAATTACAAGCAGAATCTAACGACGTTTTTCAATATGACTTGTTTTATATATGAAAATATGGAAAAAGGTCATGGTTTACTGTTATCATTTACCAAAATTATTTACTTTGGCAGTGCGTTACATTTGGGCGCTGCCGTTTTCGCGCCATAACGTTTTAGCGCCAGGACGTTTTGGCACCCGCACATTTTGGCACCAAGATATTTGGGCGCCCAATTCCCAGTTGTGAACCAATGTAGTAAATTTTGATAACAACTTGTTTTCAGAAATTGTTAAAAGTTAGTGTAGAATTAAGTTGCTTCGCAAAACTGCTGCTAACAACCTGGTCGAACACATTCGCAATGAGAACAACGTCCAAACGTCTTAGCGCCAAAATGGCAGGCACTAAAACGACGACGCCCAAATGTCGTGCTCCGTTACTTTGGAACTGAAATTTTATATATACTTCTCACATAGAATTCGATAAAGTTAATCGAACTTCTATAACCTCTCGACATTCGAGATAAAGATAAACTTGCATTTTTTTCAAATGGCAATCATATCTGACTGTGAGTCTATTAAAAGGCTTTGGATTGAATGATTTCGTTGGTGTAAGGTTAGATATGCTTGACTGGTATGTTTTTTGAATGCTAATACAAGTTAATTGGTGCAGCTGTGTAGTAAAATAATATACGAAATACACAGGTAGGCTGAACATAATTTTTGTTGATAATCTGCACTAACTATTCTTGGATTGATTTCCAGTATTATCCCAAGAATAAATTATTAATTAGATTTCAATTACGTACATAAATTGCAATTTTGAGTTAAATATGTAAAGTTGATTCCGTTAACCTGCATCCATTTTTGAAAAACATTTTTCTGTGCAAATTTTTCAAACTGTCAGATCGAATTCTAACTAACAATACGGTTTGTTAATCATCGATATTATTGAGTTATAATTTTACAAATAATTTAAAAAATCGAGGGGTGTCTTGTGAAATTACCGCCTCAAGAATAGCTAATTGCCAATCTGTCTTGGAAAAATGAAATACTGCGTGACAAATTTATGCTGTTTCCTGATTTTCCTAAAAACCATCTAAAATATTAACACATTTGACAGTATTTTCAAAAGGATATTTAAATGGATTGATATGATTTTGTTTCAAAATTAAATAATCTCATCCTACGAAAATAGAGCACTTACCTGCAATTTCACTAGTAGTTGACGCTGGTTTGTGACTGACATACACCAAAATTGATTTCCGTTTTCCGTTATCTTCTTGCCATCTATGAAATGCATTTTAGAAGCTTCATCTCTACTTCTATATCTAGCTTAGCAACAATACGGTATATCGTTCTTCTTTCATTTGTACCGTGAGTTCAACAAGTAATTACATAACGGTTGGCCATGGAATAATAAAATAATGTCTAATGCAAGCTTTATATACCAACTGACGTTTAGGAACAGCATTTCTAGCGCCATCTAGCGCAAGCGCCAATACCTAACCGGCAGTGTTATGTTAGGGTAAGTTGCATGGTAAATGTAAATAAATCAATTTTTGAAGAAATGAGTTCTATTATTTCAATTTAGACGATAACGGTAACAACTAAATTACTACACTGTTAAACAAATCATAACAAGTAGGTAATCATTAAAATTGGAAATTATAATTTTTTTCTTTCACAGGTACCGAAAAATAAACATAAAAAACTAAAGAAGCTGTTCAAAATGATCACCGTTTTCCTGCAGACACAAATTTACTCGACTTTTCATACTATTAATAGCATTCAGAAGAATTTGTGGAGTTATATTGGCACACTGTTCCGTAATTCTGTTTTGCAGTTCCTCGATATTGTTAATAGGGGCCTTGTATACATTATTTTTCAGATAAGGGAATATAAAGTAATCTAAAATAGTCAAGCCTGGTGATCTAGGTGGAAATTCTGGATTTGAACGTAAATTAATTATTCGATCGTCAAAAAGTTCACGAAGGTAATTGACGGTCTCTTGAGCGGCGTGGGCCGTCGCGCCATCCTGTTGGAAGTAGCCTCGCTGGAGCTCATCCTCATGAAGCTGATTAATAAATTCACGTACAATATTCCAGTATCTCTGAGCAGTAACAGTTTCGTGGAAAAATGTGGGTCCGATAATACGTCTTGGAGACACAGCAATCCAAACATCAACTTGTAACGGGTGAAGTGGAGATTCGCAAAAAGTAGGCGGATTTGCAGCACTCCATAACCTCATATTTTGTGAGTTTATATACCTCGAAAGGGTGAACCAGGCCTCGTCAGAAAAAAAACGGTAAATTTAGCAATTCGTCGTTGTTCATTAAATTTTGTTGGAACCACTGACAATATAAAATTCTGCTATTGTGATCTGCTGGCAGCAACTCGTGTAAAGCAAGAATTTTGTATGGGAACAGCATTAAATCTTTTTTGACAATAGCATGGCAAGTTCCTAATGATAAACCAGTCTCTTGCGAAAGTGTAAGTAGTGATGTAGTGGGTTGCTCGTTCAAACGTTGACGAACATCATCAACTGTATTTTGAGTACAAACTCTTGGCCTTCCAGCTCTATCTCTATGAGTAATGCTCCCTGCATCTGGGAATATACATCAACACATCTTGTAAGTGCGCTGTAAAAATCTCCTTCAAGGACAGCAATATCTGGAAATTATTGCCGAAATTCCTCTAAACATGGCACCGCACTGTAAATCCATTCGCCGTTCTCTCGAACGCTATTTCGAAAATATGATTCAATCATAAATAATTTGTGTTCTATTGTTAAAACCATTCTAATTGTAACTTAATTGAATTTTCAACATAAACTTATGACAACAACAACAGTGACGACAGTTAATGAATTTTAAAGCTTGCTGTTGACATTACTTTTATTTTCCATGGCCAACCCTTATGTAATTACTTTTTGAACTCACGGTATATATGGTTGTTTGTAAGAAATTTGTTTTCATATAATAAATATCCTTGCAACTTATGTAAATTAATTTGTTTAGCAATTATGGTTTTTATTATGTAGCTTCTACTTAATTACACTTAGTGGTCTTGTGGTTAGCGCACTTGCCTTTGGATCAAAGGGACGCGGGGTCGACTCCTACCGAAGCCGGTGAGATTTTTCTTGCTGAAAGTGCGTCTTCTGTCGGATAAGAAGTAAAACCGTAGGTCTCGTGGCACGCTAAAAATCATTACGTATTTCGGAACTACCCCAGATAAGCAAAATTTATACTTAGGGTCTACAATATGCCAAATATGGCCTGAGTGCAAAGAGATGCTTGGAAATCTGCCTCCTAGATTTCTTCCAATCAAAAACTAACTAATCAACCAATATCTAAAAACTAAGAATGCCATGAAAATATTGTTGTATAGAATTGTTTCTTTTCTGATATCATTGTAATTCGCCGGATTTAATAAAAAATGTCTTTATGCAATAATGCGCAGGGTTTTATTTGAAACATGTAGATGCACCTTGCAGGTTAATTACAATTTTCTGACCGTTCTAGGTCATTTACTATCTATTACTTGTTCGCTGCCGTGTGCTCGCCACAGATTGCCCGATTGCCGATTAATTGGGATGCTCCTCAGGACATTTGCTCGCCATCCGTTTGCTCGCAGTTCTAAGTATAACTGCACCAATGCAGAAAAGGTAATTTACATATTGTTAAGCACCTTCGTTTGTAAAATAATGTAGCACATTTTTTGCTTCATAATTAAAACCTTTACTTTTATTTTCAGATACTGTAGCTATCGTTAAGTTTATATTTTTTGTAGTTTTGGATATTTTAAGGAAATATTTGTTTAAAAAGTCGTCTGTGTGGATAAAATTTTTGTTAAAATGATGCGTCTATCCTTAAAGCGTTTTCAACGATGTTCAGAGAAGTTATTAATTAACAATAATTAAAAAATATATACAACATATAAATCAAAAACACTTCTACTTAAAATAATTGGGATCACAAAAATATTACCGTGTACGAATTCAAATACAAGAACAGGCGACTCTGCTTTGACTATCAACGTTCCTTAGAAGATGTAAGATTTTGAAAATTACCAACAGTATATACTAAACGCCTACAGATAATATTTTGTTTTAAGAATAAATTGCTTGTCGAGCATCTGTCCGGCGAGCAATTGGTGTGGCGAGTAAATAGTTGTCGAGCAAAGCGACTCGCGTACAAAAGGTGGCGAGCGAACAGTGGCGAGCAAGTGGTCGAGCATCGTTGAAACGATTTTCTCAACGCTCCCAACGGAAAAGCGACTTGTCGCAGCAATATATTTGACCGTAATTTTGCGATCACTCAGTACCATATCTTGGACCAAATCCATATTTTCTTGAGTGACAACAGTTTTTGGTGGTTCAGCACCTGATGCATGTTGACACGACTTCCTTCCTAGTTTGAAATCTCAGCACCAATTCTTAATCACTTTATATGACGAGATAGAATCACCCAACACCCCAGACATGTCATTATAAATTTCTTGGGGTAATGAACCCTCTTAAAAAGGTATTTTATAACAGCCCTTGTCTCGAATGTAATGTATAACTTTTATAAACAAGAAGATAGGCATTTGCAACTTAGCATATATTAATGTCAGTAACTGACGTTTCTAGAGAAAGAAATATTCACCTGTCAGTCAATGCCGTCTATGGTAGGGATAATAATTGATGAACCATCCTCGTATATAGGATGCGGCAAAATCCCCTTTCTTGCGCTCTCTAACCTAATACAAGAAGCGTTACAAATATGTACCCATTAATTTTTTCAGTTCCTAACACGCCCTGATTTGTAATTTAGTAACACATATGTCTACAATCTTAAACATATTTAATGGAACTGCGAACCAAACAGCGTCATATCTCTGTTTTAATTACTGTAACGAACCACGACCTGGTGGCTACAGTTTCATAAATCTCAACGCTTCCAACTCACCTTAGTCCTTTGCGAATAGATGAATTTTAATACATTTTATTAAAATCGGATTCGTGAAGTAACTTCTTATGCTGCACCTTCTTCTGTTTACTACAAATATATGTGTAGAATAAGGAACAAATGTCAGTCTACAAAAACGTTGATACATGTCCCAATAAAATGCTACTTTGTACATTTTCAGTTTAAAATGCCTCTTCTTCGCCATTTAAAATAGCATATGCAGATTGACATAAATGTACAGGAGACGAAATCACAAGCAATAGTACATGTAGTTTGTGATAATTCTGTTCTGATCAAATTAACAGTTTTAGGACTAATGTTTTTTAGAATGGTTAATAACCCCAAGGTATATCAATATTTGATCTTCTCACATTAACCGTGCATACAAATATAATACGGCAATGTAGCTTTCTGTAAACAGTATTCCATTATAAAATTTCTAAAAAAAAGAAAAGTGTTGAAAAAGCTTCAACAAGAGTTCTTGTTTTCTTTATTAAATTTTCGCAAATGTTACTACACGAGACCCTTCAGAAACTAGAAATCACCATCTCATGGGTTAATTGGTTACAACAGGCAGCTCTTATTCTTATCTGAACTGTCCCAGTTAAACTGATAAATTTCCCAACACAGATTAGAAAATCGCGTTTCTTTCCAAACACAACTCTTACTTCTTACTATAACACTTAATTTTCTATACTCAGCGCAATAACCATGAATCATGGACGTGTATGAAATCAACGCTTTTATTATTCAATAAATTAAATTACAAACATTTCCTTAAAGATTTCTGTATGTACAAGTTAATTACAACTAGCTTAACCTACTGCAACTTAATAAATAATAACAACTATCCGAAAGGCAGTTGCTGGTTGTGTGCCGTCGTTGGCAAACGGCTAAATTAGGGACGAAAACAAAGGATTTATGAAGTAACAACAATCGTAGCACCGAGTGCGCTGCTGCACCCTTTCCTACACTAATTGAAGATCAGTTTAATTGCACCTGCTCCAGTCCCGCTTCTAAGAGGGAGTCGATTTTAAAGGAAGGAATGTAGACCTTGTGGCCTTCCCGCACCTGAAACAAATAGGGCGTGATGGTCTTTGTGATTTGCATAGCTATTTTGTAATTGCTGTAATAACGTGAGGCAAGATCGATTCAGTTCAAAAAATAATACTACACTCCGTGTTTTACGATTAGCGGTTGCGTTTGCATGTGGTGAACTTGCTCCAAAATGCTAATTTTGATACGTTATTTATTCACACTTTTACTGTTTTGCATTGAAAATGAAATGTATTTAGATTGTACATACAATTTTATTGCTATTAACGCGTGCTATGGGTTAATAGCTGCATAACCTCCCCCCTCCATATTAAATTTATCGAGTTTCACTATTTTGTTTCTCTTTTTTAATTAAGAATAATGGGTTCTTTTATTCTATTATAAACTAGCAAGTGCATACTGGGACTTGTAGTTGAATACTGGCACGCGACACTTCCTCCCTTTAACTAACCACATTCGAGTATTTTGTTTGCATCATTTTTCTTCTGTGAGAAATATATTACATGCTTATGCTAAACTAAAGTATTCCTCTACTATTTTAGTAATAAGGGAAATCTTTTCAACCTTCTATTTGTAACAGCAGATAATTAGAGCAAATAGAATTAGGGAGAGGCAAGGTCAGAGCTCGTCCACCACACCCTTTTTAGAGTTTCCTAATTCCAGCAGTTAATTACTTTCAAATAAATAAAAAAAGTTCTACTGTAACCACATTGTAACTGACGGTATTTACAGGAATACTTGTGAGAATTTAGTGTCAGTGTTAGTCATGACAGATTTAATTTCATTTCGGTGATATTTTCTCCTAATCAAAATGATAGAATTGTTTCTAGTATCAAGGTACAAGTGTATAGTGTGAATATCAGTTGCGTATTGGCACACGACACTTCCTCCCTTAAATTCAACAAATTCAATTTGATATTTTAATTTTTAATTTTTTAATTTGCTTTAGGAAAAATAAAATGTACCTACTAAAGCTGAACTGAAATTCCCACCAGCAATTGCAGTAATCAAGAAAACGTTTTCGATCTGTTTATAGAAAGAAAACACTAAAGCCAACAGAATTAGGTAGGGGCAAGATTGAAGGGTTTAAAGTTGTGACCATTTTATTTTAATGTTGTTTAATTTAAAATAAGTTTTTAGTGAAAATCCCCAAACATTTTCGAAATATGAATTTAGTTTGGTTTTTGATTTGTTTTTAAGTAAGATTGAATTTTTTAACACTTTGACGAAAATCATTTTAAAAGCTCGCTTATTCAGTAATCTAGGACGTTACGCATAAATGATACTCTTAAGAATTTCTCGTCATCCTTAGATAATTATTTTAGATTTTAAAACATTATTGTTGATCTGCTAGAAGGGTATCGACTTTGGTAAGTGTTTATTATTATTCAGGGTTATAGTAAATTCAAATAATAAATACTACGTTTAAAAAAAATCTTCTAAGTGAAAACTCTTGTTTATTTTGTTTTCTAGACTTACAGCGTATTTTGAACTTAAATTCTTCCCAATGCAAACCCCTACGGCTTCCTCATACACATACAGATCGTAGAGGAAAAATCGTATTCGTCATGATTGAGCTCATGGCAATAAAAGCCCGGATTAACAGACAATCAATCACATCTCGAACTACTTAATCTTACTACTTAATCTGCAAGCCTGATTTGACAGGTGACCGTAACCTTGCTTTCAGAAACGCGGCCTTGCGAATAATGGGGCCACCTTGCAATACTGCACTTTTAATTACGTCCGTGTGAGGAATTCGGTTTCATTTTTCAAAAGCCGCAAGGATCCAAGCAGTTTACAGGTAAAGTGACAAACACCAAACAATGTTTTACTTTAAATTTCCAAGCTATAATTTTCATATTTGGGCTTTCCTTTTCATGATTGAATTCGAGAATTCCATCAAGGAAACGATCGTTAAGGCAACCACATCAAAATCCGTTTAAGAATGGCCGATCAAACGCAAGTGTGTGAATGGCGCCATGGCACACTGCGCCCCTTCCTTTGTGCTGCGATCCAAGGTAGTTCGAGGTTGTACTTACATAACTTGTAATAAGTAACGGGGCTTTGTTTGGTGCCGTGGTTAATCAAGCCGTTGGAAACTTGCGAATTAAATCGCTCTTTGAGCAAAGACCGAGTCCGCCTTTGTCCCACTATCGCCATGTCGAGTGACCGCCTTTGAACAATGCTGCTTGCTTTTACGTTGCGAATTAGTCAAGATATTCTAATCTCGAAGTTGGTGTGGAGGTAATAAAGGACGCGGATGCTAGGGGGACCCAAATGGAAGCAAATTCAAATTATGGAGAATTAATAAAGCGAAGGGGTGTTCTCATTTCCGCCTGCTTCCTTAAGTGGGCTATACAGGTCAAACTTACTATGCTTTTTCTGACCACAATTGAAATACGTAATAAAACGGAAGTGTGTTCTCATGTCGGAATAATTTATCAATTGAGGTATGTGGGAGGAATTGATTCGGAGTTTTCGAAGTAGAAGTAAAATATGGTAATGATAACTTTTACTGGAAAATATGTATGTTTTTTTGGCCGGGTTTTTAAATTTAACAGGTAGAGAAACAAAATAGCCAAATTAATGTTTTTAATAATTCTCCATTCGGAGGTAGTAGTCAGTTTTACATTTTAAAATTGTACGTTTCGCCCAGAATTGTAGGCTTCTTCAGAAATTAATATTGTAGAATACATCCTTGTGTTGTTGCTGATTTCCCATGATGTGGTTCACAGGTGACGGCAGGCTGTCCATTTTGACACCTCAAAACTAATTTTACCAAGAATCTAATAGAAGCCTTCAAAATGGACAGCCTGCCGTCACTTGTGAACCTCATCATGGGAAATCAGCAACAACACAAGGATGTATTCTACAATATTAATTTCTAAAGAAGCGTACAATTCTGGGCGAAAGGTAAAATTTTAAAATATAAAACTGACTACTACCTCCGAATGGAGAATTATTAAAAACATTAATTTGGCTATTTTGTTTCTCTACCTGTTAAATTTGATAACTTTTACCTTCTGAGCTTGGTAAAATTTAGAGATACCAAGAAACGAAACGGCTGTTTACTCTTTCGTATGCTCAATCAAATGATCTATGTAGGTGGAATTAACAGTATTGCTTTAAAGGAAAATTTAGATAATAATGTTGAAACGAACTTCGACGTCCCCATGATACCCTAAAAGCAAGCACATTTAAATTTTGGGGGATTACTGTAGAGAAAGCATGTTTCCCTTTTAGTTTACTCTATAAACAGACTAATATAGGGCAAACCCACTGTTGACAATTAAAAAATTATGTGTATGTTAAAATTAACTGTAACATTCGGTGCAACCCTAAATGGAAATAATAACAAATGAATTACGCCTTTAGGTTTTCTCATTTTCATATATTCCATCAAATGAAAACTAAATGCCAAATTAAGTTGTTTCCAAAAAATATTTATATGTTAATGTTGAAACCAACATTGACATTGATGACGTTGTAAAACTAAACAAATTGGCGTGTTAATAAAATGAGTTTGCTTTAGGAGGTGGATATACGAGGGTTGCCTTCTATATTTCGGGATTGGGCAACACTAGTGCTGCCATCTGGCAACTGACGTCACCATCGTAAAGTTTGACATTCTTGACGGGATACGTACTCAGAACGTTTTGACGTACAAGCGCTATTTGTGTGGTTTGCAGTAACTTGAAAAATTCATATCGGCCAAATAAAATGGAATTAAATCGTGCGATTATTTTTTACAACTTTCGACGTAGATTAACTGAACAACAGTGCATCGATGAACTTAATTCGATTTTTGGCAATAAAGCACCATCAAGGACCAGTGTTTATCGATGGTTTACCGAATTCAATCGTGGCCGTAGTTCGCTCAACGACGAATTTCGTGAAGGTCGTTCAAAATCGGTTGTTGTTCCGAAAAACATTGATGCGGTGCGTGAACTGATACTGCGAGATCGTCATGTGACTTATCGTGAGATTGAGGTATCCTTGGACATTAGTGGGACCAGAATACATTCAATATTGCATGAACATTTGGCACTAAAAAGCTTTGTTCGCGTTGGATTCCACATAATTTGACAATCGCTCAAAAACAAGCTCGTGTCAATTGGTCGCAAGAAATGCTCAAAAAATTCGATCGTGGTGCTACAAAACATGTGATGACATCGTGATAGGTGACGAAGCGTAGATCTACGCGTATGAACCCGAAAGTAAACAGCAGTCGACTGTATGGGTCTTCCAAGGCGGAGCAAACCTAACAAAAGTCGTTCGTGCTCGAAGCATTTCGAAGCAAATGGTCGCCTGTTTTTCGGAAGAACTGGACATGTCTCAACAGTACCATTGGTGTAACGTAGAACGGTCAATTATGAATGGTACACAACCATTTGTTTGCCACACTTCGGAGAAATAAGGAAAACCAACCGCCGAAGACGGATCATTCTCCAACACGACAATGCGAGCTCTCACACATCGGCTCGAACCAGTGACTTTTTGAGCACTCAAAACGTCGATTTGATGAGTCATCCGCCGTATAGTACTGATTTGGCACCCAATGACTTCTTTTTATTCCCGAACATCAAATATTAATTGCGAGGTCAACGCTTTTCGACACCTGAAGAAGCGGGTGATGAATTCAAAATGCATGTTTTGGAGATACCGCAATCGGAGTGGAAAAAGTGCTTCGAAAATAGGTTCACACGCATGCAAAAGTACACTGATCTTCATGGAGAATATTTTGAAAAATAATAAAAGCCATTTTCGATGATAAATATTTGTTTTTGTTCTCTAATCCCGAAATATAAAAGGCAACCCTCGGATATAGGCCAAACCAACTGCGATATTTTTATCACAAATAAAAAAATATGTCAAAACACATACTACTATCAGTTGATACCCTGAATCACTTGAGTAGAAGCCGGTTCAAATTATGAGAAATTAACAAAACTTTTGCCTGTTCCACTAAAATTTACATGCGAAACCAACCGTGTTGTCAAAAAAATAACGTGAAAGCAAACTTTCAGGTCCCGCTGCTAGCGTAAAAGGAGGAACATCAAATGGTGGTATGCATTCATGTTCGCGTATCTCACTAAACTCAACAAAATTTAAAAAAATTATGCTGAAACTAACTTTGACCTGGTGGTACGAATCCATATCCAGAGGCACCAGCTACGACTCCACTGGTTTCACCATTGTCAGGGGGAGCGGGTGGGAAAACCACTGGTCCTGTATTTTGTCGTGGGTCTCTGAGCCCTAACGACGCATCCAAGCCTCCTCCAAAGGCGTTCTGGAAGCCATAGCCCCCGGGGAACCTCTGTCCTTTGATCAAGGCCAGGAAGAGGAAGAAGATTGTGGTTACAGCCTGTAATTAAAAACGATTCTCTTTATTTATTTGGCATTCACCAATGTCGAAATGGTTACGAGCTAGGACATAAAATTAACCTTCAAGGATCGAGTTACGGTTGAGTCAGCTAAGTGGTTGCTGCAGGCAAGATGCTTTATGCGAAGAATGTTTATTGCATAAGCGGTGGGTTCGGTTTTAATTACGTGTTTGTGCATGGAGTGCATTCATGGCGCTTGTTCGTGGTCTTTTTGGATTGTTTCACTTTCGCATGGTTTATTGTATGAAGACGGATATATTCGTAAGAAGTTAATATTAAAATTTTGAGGAAAAACTACATTTTAGATCTTCAAATTAATGATTTGTTCGAAAAGTTTTTAAAACAACTCAAGCTATTTTAGCAAAGTTTTTATATTAGTATTTTGCAAACTTTTGAACCCACTAAATTAGAAAATTATAATGCCATTTTGAACCCAGATGAAATTGTTTAAACAACTGTAAAATATTTAACTTTGCTTTCTCAAACTCTTTAAATTTGTAATACTAATAGTTTCCATAATTTTCTCACAATTTTTGATTATGACACAAATGCGAATTCGCGAAGAAAAAGAAGAACATCCTGATTATCTTAAAACGGTCACGGAACTTTAAAGACCTTTCAAATGTCCTCTTTTATAATATGATACATCAAATTTTTAATATTTGGATACTGTATATGTCAAGCATCTATGAGATCACGAACAAGACAATAGTTTTAACACATCGAGCATTGTTTCCCCAGGCACTATGGTTTCAAAATAGCATACCAATACCTTGTATGAACTGTTCAGAATTTCCGTTTTTATTTATTAGAATTAATCAGAATTTAGTTTGTAACTCGGTAATGGTACAGTGTTAGGAAAATTAAATGGTACTATAAAAAAGCATCCGACAAATTCAACAAATTAAAAAAATGTATCAAAAATAAGATATTATGTTTCAAAAAAATATGATTGTCATGGTTATGTTCAGAAATGGTCTTCGAGGATGTTACAAACAAATTGAGAACGCGGAGACAAATCGGTTATATTTTTTACGCTTCTTTAAACACAAAGTAGAAGTTTCTGTGATGGTTTTGAAAATTTTATTTTTATTTTCAGTAGTCAAAAATTAGTTGCAACTCCAGCATAAAATCAAATATGAGTAAGCTGTGAAAAAACAACTTGCAAGATACAACAATATTTCGAAATGAAAATTAATTTATATTTTTCAATATATTTTTGCCGTTTATACAGATTTTTGTAATTATTACAACTCCTCCTACTGGAAGAAATAGAACAAAATGATTTTCTTTTTGGCAGAATATTAGTGAAAAGAAAATGAGAATCCCTTTATTTTTCCCAATTGTTCGTCTTGGTGATTTTGATTTTTAAACTTTATAAACCATGTCGATTTATCTAATATAAAACTACTCTTTTCATAATCCTTGATTTATTTTCTAAGAAAGTTTGAATATCTAAGTTTAATTTTTTATAGTTGCGTTCTGAGCCTAAGAAAGCGGTTAAAATAGAAACGTTGTAATCGCGCTGTTTAGAATGTAATGATAATTTCGATTTTAAACTAGTTCCCAACAAACATGTTTCTAAAATTATAAAAAATAAAATAGCTTGAAGTGCGAAAATATACAGTTAAAAAATTTAGTTGAATAATATTTTATTTAGTATACTATTTATACTAAATTCATGTCGTTTTTAGGTGGAATATGGTATTCTTCAGATACATTCGGGGTATCTCAAATTGAGTATTACATATATTACAGCAATGGAGGGATGTGACACCAAATCTGTATGTTTTCCTTTAAAAAATGTAGGATTGGCTTGTATTTCGAAAATTATGAAACAAAAGAGTGCACTTAGTTTGCAGGGTCTGAAATTCACTGGCTTTCGAAATTTAAAATTACATGGATAAATAATAAAGTTAAGCACGGTTGAAGTTATCCACAATTTTTCAAGTAATAGCAAGTATGTATGTTTCGGAAAATCAAAATCATCAATTTGCCCGTTTCCATGTTTTTTCCCATTAACACGAAGTTTTACCTTCTACAGTTTCAGAGATCCCATCTTTTATTGGTGATTGGCAAAAATAGATGGAAGTTGAATAAACAAATAGTAATATAAACATGATCTACTCGATGAAACCGTTTTTGTATTTTACTCAAAAACGTTTTGACAAAATTCAATATGCAAGTTACAAGATATAAGATATTAAATTGAAAAATGAAAAAAAAACAACATATGTACAGGATGTAGTTTAAAACCCAAAAAGATGATAGTATGTGTAACCTAAAAAAATACTTAATAGGTATGATTGCTTAGGTTTACTGGAAGCTGAATAACTTCGTATACAAAATGTGTATGGGTAAAAATAAAATCGACCAGGAGGAAACACATTTCTATAGATACGTGGGTGGAAAAAAGCAGCCTGTCCTTCTTTAGAAATGTTTTATTTCACTCTACATTTAATCTATTTATTCTAGTTTCTAGTTTTAGTACAGCACTCTCATATTGAAATCCATCGATCTTTTTAAATTTGGAATATTGTGAACCACTTAATGCTTCTGACTAATAAATTCATTCATTTTAGCACGCCACTGCTATTTGCAACCTGGCTATAACATAAATTTGACCATAAAAATTATTATTTAATACCCGAGTAGTTTCCTGCGAATTTCAACTTTTTGCTTTTTCATTCCGGGCTGCAATTGTTTTTGTGTGCAGCGATTACCAAAGTTCTCTTTTTGTTATTTTTCATATTATTCAGCACAAAATAGCGAACGGGTGCTTTCTAAACGGAGCCGAACGAGCCGTTTCCGCATCGAGCCAATTTACGATTTCCCAATAACCGAATTAACCGAAAAAATCTTCCCAGGGTTACAGCAAATAAAGCAGCAAATATTTGAATAACTGAGACGGTTGCTACATTTGTCGCGCTTTCACTCTTAGGCAAAGAACGTCCGATCCAACGCCGTCAATCACATCCTCTTATCGCAAGTGCGATCCGACAGAACAGAAGCGTGACACAGCGACAAGTACGCACATTACCGGCATGTTAAAATGATCATTTTTCTTGATGACCAGCCAAACACGTAACACTTACGAGAGAAACATTGATTTTACATACAAACAAGGCACAGTTTCACTTTTGTAAGATTTGTATCGGCCAACGGTCTAAGTACGCTTGCACAATGAGCGTCGCGTGCGTTTGCTAAGCGTTTCTTTTACTGTTAATTAGTTTTTTTTTCTGGCTGCAGTTGCACGATTACATTAGCGTTGCAAATGTATAGACTTTGCAATTATCTGTTATTTATAATCGACGTGAGTAAATTTCAAAAAGAAGACTTATGCATTGCCTCCCTGAATATAAAATAGCCACTGAGACACAGTGCAGTTTTTGGGTTATTTTTTCTGCAAATTTTCTTATTATTGGGCTCAGAAATACTTACCTGGCGTAAGGAAAGTGTATATCACTTATGGTTTGATAGGAAAGAATTGGCGAAGAATATTTCCAATACTCTAATATACTTTGATCATATTTCCAACGAATTTATTTAAAAATGTATTTAAAAATTGTTTTGAACAGAAAATTTAGACTAGAGCAAATTTTGCGCATACTTTCCTGAATATTTTAGAAGATACTACCAGTGCTTGTCTTGAAAAATATTTATTATGTGTTGATAGATTGAACCAGAAAGCATTTGATGTGAATTAATTTTCTACAAATCCGCAAGTTACGTTTTAATTTAAAAAATGCTACCAAAAAACTGGTCTTACTTTCAGATGACATTGCAATTTTTTTAGCTCCACCTTCACAGTTAAAATTTTATAAAAATTGGAATTAAACATAAAGGTTTAAGCAAACGAGATTTTAAATGCTAGGAATACATTAATTAGATAAACCCAAAATATACACAAAAAATAAAATCAAATCGATTCGTAAGTACAAAATTATCTATTTATAAATAATAATTTTTTATTAAAATTCTTAATCGGTAGTTCCGTAATTGCTAGATATTTATTTATAAGTTCGAGTATTATAAATATTGAAACCTGCAAGAAGGTTGCGGCGACCTTAAAGTCGAAAAACATCCGGAGATTTCAATGCTAACTTGCCGACGAACCTGACACTAATTCCTTAATTCTCGAACCGATTTAATTTATTTTACCTGTGGTATTCGAGGTCTCTAAATTAAGAGATTAATGCAATTTGAGGGGAATTCAATGATCAATTAAATGACGAGCGTAACGTTCACTTTTTTCTGATATTATTTTTCTTTTTTTTAAGTTTCTTTTTATAAGATTAAAATTAACACAAACTGTACTCAGTTCCCATTTTCTTTAACAAATAATAGTGGGTGTAGGTTATGTAATTTGTAACATTTTAGTCAAACAATCAAAGGTGTTTATTTAAGTTTATAATAGCTCTAATTTAAAGTAAAGGATGAGATTCTTGTGCTTCTCTATGTTTGCGTTAATTACGAACTTTCTAAGTCTATTAGAAACTTTTACATTGTAAAAATTGGAATAATTATAATCTTTGGAGCAATAAATTACCGGAAATTTTAATGTTAAATAACAGTCGCCTCTGGCTGTTCATTTCCTAATTTTGTGATTGCCTTTTACATGTTTTAAGTTTGCATAATAATAAATCAACTGTTGAACGTTATATTAAATATATTCAGAAGGTGCCAAATATCAACATGTTGTAATTACTACATATTTTTTCCAGATTAAACTCAATTATGCAGTTATGAAATTAAATGAAATTGTCATGAGTAATAGAACCTTGAAATTACAACATTTTGTTTTCTATCTAAAATTAGAAACTTAAAAACTTGATAAAATCGGAAACGCAAAGCTATTAATTTTCAATACAATCAAATCACGATCTTTAATATTGATTAAATAACGACAGCTGTACTCGTAATTAAGCGCTCAAGTTTTATTACCACAAAAACAAGAAACGCCGCCAACCTAGATTTAAATCGGAACCATTTAAATTAAAATTTCAGCCATAAAATTAATTAAATTACAGAATAAGAAGATTTGAACGCTGTGTTAAACGAGAAACCCTGAAGTATTAAATCCTGGAAGTCCATGATACAGTTTCGTTAATTTATTTACTTTTTATCAGTTTCGGTTCCTTTTACAGTAAAATAACGTCCTTCCACGCCTCCTAGGTTAAAAATTCCTGACCATACACATTTACAGAGAATTAAATAGAAATAAAAGCAGTATTGAATGGGTCTATCTATCTAGATATTGTATCTTGATATACTAATACCATTTTATGGGTAGATACGGTTTGGAAAATGTTTGTAAGGTACCAAGATACAATTTTCTTATGTCTTTTATCGTACAAAGAAGCATTTTGAGCCAGTTTTAAAAGACAAAATATTTTGTATAATTGATATAGAATTTGGGAATTCTGGAAAATGTTAATGGTCAGCATACAGAAATAGAGTCGAGAGTCGACTGTCATTCAATAATTTCTTCTATATATGATCTTAAGAGAATTTTGACCTTCAAGCTTTAGTACATATACAATTCCACTAAATTATGATTTTAAAACTCTGTAATGGGATGTTGTTCTAACAAACGTTTGCCTAATTCGTCACGAACACATGCATATAACGTTTTGAGTAAATTAAGACCTTTAATTTGGGATTTTTTTTCAGCAACTATAATGTTTGAATGAGGTAATACGTGAACATGACATAAAGATATGCTCATATATATACATATGCAAGTACATACACTCTTACATAAATGTTCTGATATGAACGAGTAATAAATAATTATTTTATATACAGCCTGTTTCAGAGTAAGCGCCTTATTTTTTTTAGCCACACTATGGGTACTACTTTCAAAATATTTGGCAGTAATATCTTTCAGGACATTCTCTACACGATGGTGATATCAGATTTTCAATTGGACGAATTATTTCAAAATGGCGACTTTCAACTTTTTTTTTAAATGGAATGCCATCATTTTTTTTTATTATTGAGATCCTAAAAACATTCTTTTCACGACAGTATTTCGTTTTTCTTAAAAATTCATTTCTTTCCCTATCAAAAAGCAAACTAACATTTTAATCTAGTAGCGCATGAATGTTTTACACTCGATGTTATTTTTGTCCAATATCAAGTAGCGGTAGACACAAAAGAAACAATTAAACTTTAATCTAGTAGTCAAACGTCAATCAATGCAATTTAGTTGTCAGTGCTTGTTAATAACAATGGTATTATTGAAGATTATAATTGTTAATTTAAAATTAATTGATACGTTTTTAAAATGCCGTTAAGTTATACGAGAGACGAGTTAATTGATATGCTCGTAATATTTGGAAAAGCAGATGATGATCCTTATAAAGCAGCCAGATTGTACAGAAATAAATATCCAAACAGAAGGCACCCTGAACATCGAACATTTACTAAATTATTGGAGAGAACGCGTGAAACGGGAACTGTGGATTATAAGAAACCGGTACATGCAAACCCACCTGCTTGCAATGACGACAACGAAAACCAGGTAATGCTACACATTATTGAGAATCCCCATGTCAGTACTAGGAAGATTGCAAATTTGGTTGGAATATCGCATACTTCGGTCTGGAGGATAATAAAAAAAAATAAATTTCTCCCATTCAAAATGATTCTTCACCAAGAATTAACCGAAAATGATTTTCTGTTAAGAATTATTTTGCACAGTGGGGTTTGCAACAGATAGGACAAAACGGAAACTTTTTTAACAACGTTTTATTTTCGGACGAAGCAAGTTTTCGAAATGATGCTGTTGTTGTAAGACATAACATGCATTATTACGATAATGTAAATCCACACTGGACCCGTGAGCGACGTTGTCAACATCGATGGAGTTTAAACGTGTGGTGAGGAATTATAGGACAGCACATTGTTGGGCCAATATTTATTAATAGACTAAATGGAGAGAATTACCTCAATTTATTAGAAAATGAAATTTAAAATCATCTAAATGAACTCCCACAAAATATCAGAAATAATTTGTGGTGGCAGCAAGATGGCGCTCCAGCACATTATGCTCTTCCAGTTAGGGAGTTTTTAAATAATTGATACGAGAACCGTTGGATTGGTCGTGGAGGACCAATTGGTTGGCCACCTAGGTCACCTGATATGACACTTTTTGACTTTTTTCTCTGGGGGTATGTAAAATCCCAGGTGTACATCGTTGAACCAACAACTATTTAAAATATGCAAGAGAGAATTCGTACTTGCATAAACGAAATTTCTCCGGAAATTATCCTTCGATCTATTGGCTCCATTGGACGACGTTTTAATTTATGTATTGAAAAAGAAGGAAAACATTTCGAACATTATTTGTAAATACCTAATTTTTATTTGATGTAAATTTTTAATTTTGACTTTCAAAAAGTAGATTAAAATGTTAGTTTGCTTTTTGATAGGGAAAGAAATGAATTTTTAAGAAAAACGAAATACTATCGCAAAAAGAATGTTTTTAGGATCTCAATAATAAAAAAAAATGATGGCATTCCATTTAAAAAAAAAGTTGAAAGTCGTCATTTTGAAATAATTCGTCCAATTGAAAATCTGATATCACCATCGTGTAGATAATGTCTTGAAAGATATTAGTGCCAAATATTTTGAAAGTAGTACCCATAGTGTGGCTAAAAAAAAATAAGGCGCTTACTCTGAAACAGGCTGTATATTAATATGAGCTGGTAAATTGCAGATATTGAATTCCTATCCAAAATATATCCATTTTAATTAATTAATTAAATTTAAGTGGTACTTATTGCATTCAAATTTAATTGTTAGGTATTTAGTGTGAATATAAATTAATTTAAAAAGTTCCATGCAGCTTTAAAATTTAACGTTGATTTTCTACTTTACTTATGCAGATTCCAATTCTCTAACAGGAGTAGAACCTTTTTATTCTCGTTTCTATTGAAATGTTGAAAAATCTAAATTCTACATTCCGCCCCTGGTATTCGAGACTTCACGCGACATAAGAACAGTGACACAAGCTCTGGGCGTGTTCCTCAACACTTTTATATCGAAGGGACAATATAAAATGTAAATATCTGCTGCGGATTCCTTATTGTCATATTGCGCTGACTTTTTTATGGCCGCTCCAACTTTAAAAATGTAATTTGTATTTAAATATGCCTTGGAATGCCATAATTGCATTATAATTGAGGAAGCTTGCAGAATAAATTAGTTTTGAATTCGAATATTACGATCTGCAGACGCAACTCTTGAAGGGCCCTTTGCCAGGAACAACTTTAGTAAATTTCGGGAATTTGCAAGAGGCAGAGATAAATGTGGGGTGCGTTTGCGGTTTTATACCTGCGGATGTCGCATTTTTGTCACCAGTAATTATGGTCGCAATATTTTACGGTATATTAAACTTGGAGTTTAGAGTAATATTATTTTGTTTTTTTTCAATACAAACCATGCGAAAGCGGAAATACCTACTTGGGGACACATTTTTGGTTCGTTTACTATGCATTCTAGAAAAATTGTGTATGAATATATTTTTACTTCAATAATTTTATATTAAAGTGGACTGGGTAGAAAAGATTCATATAAAAAAATTTAAAGTATTTTTGAAGTAAGTCCTTGAAAATTTCCTACAGTTATTTAAAAAAAAATATATCGTACATAGAATTTTGTTACATATGCATACAAAAGTTATATATCTCTTGGACCAGGTTGTTTTAACAGTCCTTCCACAAATACAGCGTTCAAAACTACGATTATTATTTAAATTGTGATAATAGGTGGTTAAGTTTTAGTAGTTTGTGTTTCCTACACTCTCCTCGAGAAAGCCAGCACGATTTACTAAACATTTTAGTTGTAAAATAATGAACACTAACAAAAATGTTATTTGAAACCTCCATAAATTTAAATTTTCCGGACTGTTAGAAGCCAGTAAGAATAACAAAATTATTTCATTTATTGCGCAAATTTTAATCCGAATCATTGTATCAAATCGGCACAAACTTTAACATATGTAACAGTTTGGAACGGTAAGATAAAGTTATCCCAGATTAAATTTCGAACTCCACTTATGCCCATTATTGTTCACTTCCATGTTATAGCATAAGCTTTAATCCCTTCCACTTAGATATGCCGTTGTTCTTTTTTTCATAGGACCTTATTTCGTTTAATTTGCCCCTTTAACGTAAATTTGTAAGTTTTTATTAATTTGATTTCCGGCTACACACAGAACTGTTATTTAATAGTTCTGATTTTCGTTTCAACCATTTGTGAAGCTAAGTTTGTGTAGTCTTAGTTAACAATTTGTTTTTGTACGGTTGCTGCTACTGAAAGTTACATACTGATATGCTCTGTGAACGACTAGCTTTTACGTTTGGCTCGACATATCCTTGAAAGGAACTAGATTAATAAAAATAAATCAAATTAAACTTAATAGAGTTGATCAGCTTGTATTCCGCAATCATATCTTTATTTTAATCTCTATTTTTATTTACGTAAGGTAAGTAGGGCGCCAGGTGACAACTTTTAGATACTTGTCGCCAAAATATGCAAATTGAAATTCCACGGTTTAACTCTAGAGCACAAGTAACTCGAATCTCAGGAGTCGGTTCCGTTACGCTTTACTAAGATACTAGAGAAAGGACAATTGGTACAATTTATCAATAAGCAGCCAACTTCTGCCGGAACCTATACACGCCATAGCCGTTTGCAACCTTTTCATCTAGTAATTGCTAATAAATGCTTTGTGTAAATTAAACAGGTATAATTATAACTTTCTGCTGTATTTGAAGTTCTCTGGAGCACACGTACTTCTTGCTAAGGTAGGTTGTAATATGTTTACCTTTCTGATGTAATGACGTTCTTAGAAAGTCCTTGAACCCAAATGTCACTTGAACTGGGCTGCGATCCAAATATTGTTTCGTGAAACTCGGCCAATTCGACGAATTGTAAACAGGTAGTATTTATTACCTTACTCTCATTTTTAATGAAACTCTTATTTACACTTGACAGTAAACTTTTACTTTATTAAACATGAACAATGTTTTATGTTAATTTCAATTTTCAGGAACACAACAAAAATGCGTGCATCCTCGCCGAAGTCCATAAGGCCGCTTCTTTTCATTGTTCTGTAAACAACTAACCTAGCAACTAACAAATTTACGTAGCAACGATGCTAAAAAATGTTTAAAATACAGTTTGGGCACTTGGATCAAATTACAATTTTAAAAATAATATTTTGAAAGGTAAAATAATTTTATAAAAATGTTCATATCATAAGGGCGTCACTATTTATCCGTGGTTTTCCAAATGGTCTTTGATAATTCGGAAACTGCATTTTGATGAACAGTATTATTTTTAGGTACTAAATTTTGTTGGGGTATATATGAAGTTTGATGTACAAAGTTTTGTGGTTTGGGTGTGTACGGATTGTGTGAAACAAAGTTATTCTTCATGTGTTGTTTTAGCTTCTGAGGTTGAGTTAAAATTACTTTTATTTAAATTTTGTGAATAGCGAATATCTAGTTCTTCTCTAATAATTGTGATCACGTTTTCTAATGCATCGGGGTTTCTACACCTAATGAAACTGCCAAATGGCTCGTTTAGTCCGCTGACAAACTCTCTTAAAGCCAGGCTTTTAACATTTAATAATTTATATCTTTTTATGTCTATATGTTCTACTCCAAGTGAAATTTTAGAGTTAAACACGGCTAATAATGATCTAACACGGTTATAGAAATCAATAGGAGATTCTTTGAAATTTTGTCTCATGCGTGATAGATCTATATTTAAATTTAATTCGGATCTTTGGTCTCCAAAATTATTTATTAAAAGATTTTTTAAATCTGTCGAGGTATATTAAATTCGTATCCTGTAATTATCTCCAAGGCAGTGCCTTTTAATTTATTTATGACTGAAGAAAGAGCAATTTATTGATATATGCACCCGGTTGTGTGGTTGGCAAATTGGTCGAGTATTACCTCTGCTGATCTTATAAATTCAGATAATGTGGCTGGATTGCCATCATATGTTGGTATTTCGGCTAGCATTGCCACATGAAAGCCAACAGGAAATACTGCGGGTGTTGGGTCTACCATATTAACGTTTAATGTTAATCGAGACGGTCGCACAATATGTTTTTGCATAAACTAATATGATTTCACTGTCTGTTTCCCTCTGTGGGGGGGAACATGAGATGGACCAATGCCGTGCCCGCCAACCCGACTGTCCGAACTGTAAGAAGTTAGGAAGGATGGATAGAGGCCATTCCGCAGCCGACAAGCCCTGCCCCGCCTACCTGAGGAGGATTAAGATGGCCCGGAACAAGATCCAATATGGTTGGTAAGCCCTTAATTAAAGCTAATCTTAGTTTGTTGCAGGTTAATCTAGGTAGAGGTAAGGCTGCCCAAGCCCTTGCGCAACACCGCTTCCAGGACGAGGGAATTGATGTAGTTCTTATCCAGGAACTCTTCCACTTCTTCGGTTCATGGGGGGGCGGGCAAATTTTCGGTGATCAAGGGTCAAAAGTATTAACCGTGGTTAAAAAGGAGTGGAAGGCGACCTGGTTGAGGAACTACACCAATGAAAGATGTGTCACCATCAGACTTGAGGGGCAGCAACGAAGCCTCGTCATCGTCAACGTCTACGTGGAAGGGACAACTCAGGTAAATGGCATATTAAATCTAATTGAATCTGTTTTAGATCAGAACACCGACCCCGTCATCGTCGTTGGCGACTTTAATGCCAAGAACCCCGTTTGGGGGGGTAATATCATTGATAGGAGGGGCGAAGAGCTCCTAAACTTTATTGTCAGAAAAGGCATTCAGGTCGAAAACGACGATGGCGGCCCGCCCACCTTCCGCACCGAGAATGGGGAAAGTTGGATTGACCTGACGCTCACCCGGAATGCCGAGATCACTGATTGGACGGTGCAAGAGACTGAAGAGTCTCTTAGTGATCACAGGTATTTATCTTATAATTGTTTACTAACTGAGTTTCAGGTCCCTGACAGGGAAAAGAGATTCAATGCCAAACGGGCAGACTGGGATGCCTATAAAGCAGCCCTGCAAGAGGGCTGCACTCAACTACGAGGGGCCCTAACAACCAGCGCCCATCAGGCGGAGGCCCTAGCAGAGGCATTCCAGCAGGTATGTATAAATGCTTGTAGGTACTCCATGCCCTTTACGGGAAAGGGCAATGGACCCAGACACAAGGTGTGGTGGTCGGACGAACTGAGCCAAAAGCGTAGAGAGATGAGGAAGGCCAGGAAACGCTACCATAGCGAGAGATGCCCTAGACGCCGGGAACAACTAAGGGTAATGTATATAGGGTTAAGGGCTAACTATAAGCATTGTATTTTACAGTCTCGCAAGATCTCCTTTAGGGACTATGTCACTCAGAAGTCCTCAGCCGATCCCTGGGGACTGGCCTATAAGATCTTGGCCTACAAGAAGAAGGGAAACTTCACGGTAGGAACCATCGAGAGGGAAGATGGATCTTGGACCACCACGGAGAGGGAGACGATTGAGGAGCTGTTGACCAGGTACTTTCCCAGAGACGAGTTAAACGGGGATAGCTTTGAACATGTTAATGTTAACATATAGTAGTAGTAATTTTGAAACCCCGGGTGATCTCGAGTTCACCCGGGGGGAATTAACCGCGGTAACATCAAGCATAGCCAAAGACAAAGCGCCGGGGGTTGACGGCTTCCCTCCAAGGGCAATAGGGCCAACAGTAGAAATTGAGGGTGGACTTATGGTTAAAATTTTTAATGGGTGCATGAGGTACGGGGTATTCCCTAAAATTTGGAAAATTGCTAGGGTAGCTTGGGTACCGAAGCCAGGGAACAGGGGGTATAGACCGATTTGTTTGTTACCGGTATTGGGCAAAATGTTAGATAAATTAATAGCGCACAGACTGGCTTATTTCCTAGAAAAGAATTCGAAAAATTAGTGGGTATCAGTTTGGGTTTAGACAGGGGAAAAGTACAGTAGAGGCGCTAAAACAGGGGATAGAGGTAGTAAAACAGGCAAAACAAAACGGCCATCATAGTCTAGTAGTAGCTTTAGATATTAAAAACGCGTTTAACGAAGCATGGTATCCTAGTATAATAAGGGAATTAAGAAATAATAGTAAGTAATATTAGTGGTTTAATTAGGGACTTTTTGGTGGGAAGGGAAGTAACAAGCGGAGGAGTAGCTCTGGAAACCGATAGGGGTTGTCCGCAGGGCTCGTGCCTTGGGCCAATACTGTGGCTGTTAATCATGGAAGATTGGTTTTTAGAAATTGATCAAGTAGACGAACGAGGGCCGTATGACAGGGCACAAGCCTTTGCGGACGACCAGTTGTTAATCATTAGCGGGAAATCAGTTAAAGTGATAGAGCGGAAATGGGAAAAATTTTGGCAGGGTTGTAAGAACTGGGCAAGTAGGAACAAATTGCAATATTGTATTGAGAAAACGGAATGTACCTTTCATAATAGGACATCAGTAATTAGAGTACCGGAACTAAAAATAGAGCATGCGCGAATTAGACCCAAGTCAAGTATAAAGTATTTAGGTGTAATTTGGGATTCAAAATTATTATGGATAGAGCAGGTCAAAAATGTAAGGCAAAAAACTATGGCCATAGCCCAAAGACTATATTTGGTAGCGGGTAAAACATGGGGACTAGATCAGCAAGTAAGGAGGCTAATATACCAGCAAGCAATAATGCCAATTTTAATGTATGGGTGCGAAGTTTGGGGGGAAAGGGCAAAAGACACGCGGATAATGAGACACTTAGAAGCGGCACAAAGGCCATTTTTACTTTCGATTTGTAAAGCATACAGAACGGTCCCCACAAAGGCACTACAGGTGCTTGCTGGTATATTACCTCTATATATAGAAGCAAGGGCAAGGTGGAAAATTGGGCTAGAGGTCAACAGGGAAGGGATAGAGAGTAAAGTAGGGGCGGGGGAAAGAGTTCATCCGTCTATGTTAGGGAAGATAAAATTTTTGGATTGGGAATCAGAGGAGAATAACAGGCCTGGGTTGTATACAGATGGGTCTAAAAAAGAGGGGGAAAATAGGGCTGGGGGTGGTATTTAAATCGGAAATAGGACAGATAGAGGTTATAAAACGGGAAAGGTTACCGGACTACTCCTCCGTATTTCAGGCAGAAATAAGGGCGATTAGTGTAGCAGTAAATTGGTTAAGGAACGAGGGGAGGGACTATAAAAATATTAGTATATGTAGTGATTCTAGGTCGGCATTAGAAGCCATACAGAGTTATAGACATTCGAACAGGCAGGCATTAGATATATGTAGAGTTAGGGGAGGCGGGTCGTGGGGTAACTTTAAAGTGGGTAAAAGCGCATGTAGGGATAGAGGGCAATGAAGCAGCAGACGAGGCAGCTAGGGAAGGGGGACAATTAGAACATATCGTGTGGGGAGACAAACCGGTTTCGGCTGTAAAATTTAGAAATAGGGAAATTAGTATAATTCAATGGCAACAGGTATGGGACGCGGGGCCGCAAGGGAGGGAAACGTATAAATTAATACCTAGAGTAGGTAGGGTATTTAAGGGGCTAAATAAAGAGGCAGTGGAATTAGTTACGGGACACGGGCGTTTTAATCAATATTATGCTAGATTTAGATTAAGGGAGGTAGTAGCCGATTGCCCATGCGGAGGGGGGCCAGACACCCCCGATCACGTTTTGTGGCATTGCAATTTAGAGGTAAGGGAAAGTGCCAGGCAACAGCTCCGAGGTCATGCCCTCCGGAAGGGACTGCAATGGCCGTTCTCATTCACGAATGAGACCGACCTTGCAGATCTACAGAAGTTTAACAGCATGGCCAAGGCCATGGTATTTGAGTATGATGAGTAATTAGAATTGAGAAATTGAATTAATGAGTAGATTATGGCAACCAGTTAATATGTCCATGGCCCTGGTCAGTGCTGTTGATCTTCGCAGCTAATTCTTTTTTCTTTCAGAATGGAATATTTAAGTGCAAATTAGACTAGGACATAGCATTTAGAATGTTAAGGCAGGTCAAATACTTAGATTAGGGAAATTATATTATCTAATCTTTCTTCCAGCACGTAGAGTAGAATGAAGTACCTAAGTATAATTTAGACTAGGGTATAATAATTAGAATGACAAGTAGGTTGAATATTTAGAATAGGGACAATAAGGTTAAGTGGGGTCTTTTGTGATCCCCGCTAATTTTTAGGGTTGTTGGTGGATATAAGGTGGGTTCCTGCGGCAGTGGTTTCGGTGGAATGGGCTAGACTCCCCCCTTTCCTTTCTCTTTTTCTTTTTCTTTTATGCCTAATGCCGCAAGGCGGGTGGGCGCGCCTCCCCCTTATGGGGAGGTCGCAATTCATATCATGTCTGTTTCCACTATTATTTAAAAAAGAAATTTAATTTTACGTTAGTATTAATGCTAGGGGACTCTAATTCAAGGGTCCTACACGCAGATATTGAGTAATAAAAAGCTTCTTATAAAACCTAATGGTTTCGCTTTATATCTCGCTTACCAATATTTGCTTTAACTTAAAGATAAATCAATTCTAGGTTAGTAATATTAATGTAAATTTTTAAATTTCACTTTGCCACTAAGTAGGAAACTTTATTGCTTACTGCATTATTTGGTGATTTCTTGAAATCGGTGATCGGATCTACGTCCTCTGGATCGGTAGTCCTGTTGATTGGACTGCACCTCTACTGATCGATGGTCCGGTTGATCTTGATGATCAGGCGGTTCTCGATGAACCAGGTGACTTCGATAGTCAGGAAATGTTGAATCTCGAATGTTGCTCAGCTTCGGCGATGCTTGTTATTTGCTGGCCTGTAGTCGATCTTCAAACGGTACAATTTTTAGAATATACGGTGAAGTGTTGAACACAAGTTTTGCGAACTTTTTTTTTTACGAAAAAAAAAAACTATAAACTCCGCACATCCTACCGACTGCGCCAATTAAGTTTCAATGAAGGTAAAATGGTTTTTTAAAAACTTTATTTCGACCTTCAAGGGAGTCGTGAAGCAACTAGGTTACAAATTAAGGCTAAAAGTTAATTTACAATTCTCACCTTATTATAGTTTCTAAGCTTACTCTATTCTAGGAAGGAAGATACAGCTATTTTTGCAGTGGTCATCAGTTCATATTACGTAACTCGCCTTCCTTGATTACAAAAAAGCATTCGACACTATAGAAATACCAATATAATAGAAGCTCTTAATGACAGCCATATAGACTCCAGATATACTCTCATAATACAGAATATATGCAAAAAGCAACTACTATAATACAACCACATGAAACAACTAATAAAATCAAAATAGAAAGAGGAATACGACAAGGTGACACGATATCACCCCGACTATTCACGTTGGCACTTGAAAATATATTTAAGAGACTAAACTGGGAACGGAAAGGTTTGAATGTTGACGGCAAATATCTATCAAATCTGAGATATGCTGACGACACAGTGTTGATCGCGACGGATGAGCAAGAGATGCAGACGATGTTGAGCGTAATCTATGAACAAGAAAAAACAAAAATCATGCCAAACAGTGACGTAAATAGGTTTATAATGGACATTGAAGAAATAGAAGTGGTTGAACACTACATATACCATTTTTTTTTATTTTAGTATAGTCTATTTACAATCTACTCTACATGAAGTATTAAGCAAATGAGACGACGTTTAGAAGGCTTGATAGTAGAATCCATCCATCGATGGCACTCCTGTAGTACTCCTTCCACTTACGGTGCTGTTAATAGATCATGAGGACATATTCTATTTAAGCGTCTTACAGATAAGTGGTCGTTGGATAATTGCTGGACTAGTTCGTTGCTGTGTGCCTGGAGGTTCCGATGGTAGTTCCTGCAAATCTCTGGATTTCGTCGACTACGAATGGAATATCGAGATCTTCGTGTATCGTCAGATTGGAAACGTACCAAGGCGCATTCACCAGGGCGCGGAGATTTTTAGATTGAAATTGTTGGATGGCTCGATAAATGGCGTACATATACCTCGGACACAATTTAAAATTAGGTAAAGAACACCAAGAAGCAGAAATCAACAGAAGAGTTAAATTAGGTTGTGTAGCATTTGGGAAACTCGCAAATATCTCGAAGTCAAGAAAAGACAAAAAGCGAAAATCTACGATACATGTGTCCTACCAGTGCTCACCTACGACCTTGAAACATCTATAATCACTAAAAGAATAGTCAACAAATTAACAGTAGCCCAAAGAGCTATGGAAAGGCAAATGTTGGGTGTAACTCTCAAGGATAGAAATAGAAATTCATGGATTCGGAGAGAATGGCGCAATTAAAATGGAGCTGGGCTGGACTGGATATATTGCGCGAAGAACTGATGACAGATGAACAACCCGACTGCTACAGTGGAGACCAAGAACGAGCAAACGTAGTGCGGAAGACCTTTAGCTAGGTGGTCAGATGATATCAGAAAAGTAGGAGGACGCCAATGGTTCAGATTGGCAAGAGACCGAGATGTATGGAGAAACACTGGAGAGGACTATGTCCAGTACTGGATCAACAATGTCTAACGAAGAGAGAGAGAGAGAGAGTTTGCATATTAAATTTCATTGAAATGTCCCCAAATATTAACAAAAACTACTTTGGGACGTACATCTTTCAAGATCCAGCGCACTCTCTGAAAATGTAAAGTGGAGAAATCAAAGAAAATATCCAAGCAACTCTTTCTTTCCTGAAGTTTAACTGCACCTTTATTTCTCAATCACACTGTATAGGTAGGTATTTTGTCGAATACGGGAAATATAAGCTTATAGAATGAAATACATTTATTTTAATCTTTTTGGTGCTTTTTTCGGTTTTACGCGTATACAGGTTGGTTTGAAATTCAGAGCGAGTTGTTTTGTTCAGCTGGTAGTTCAGCTGTAGATAACAATAAGCGCGATGTTCGTCTTTGAAGTACTATATGTAACGGTTAGTAGTGATTTTTCTAATTGGTATCTTTAAATCGACTGTTATATTGCGATTTTTTAAAGAGAAAATAGAGTACAATCGATTTTTTTAAATACAGTTTGTTTTTTTAGGTAATTGGTAATGTGTTTAATCAGAACCTCGAAATATTTTGTAAATATGCTTATTCTTCTTCTATCTTTCTTAGACTAATAGACTGTTCCATCCAAATTACAGCGATTCGGTCTATCTTCTCGTGATCTATTTTGCACCACCGATTTCTCCTCAGCCACCCGTGGAGTTCCTTCCATTCTAGATATAAATTTGCAAATATATATTTATAATAAGTTTTCAGAAATACAAAATCATTTTATATAAATGATTTTGTCTCCAAATTAGTTTATTTTGTCTTATTTTTGAATCATTTAAGTTGGAAGAGTCTTTTCCAGGTTTTTCCTGTAAAGATTTTACATTTATGGTTCAAGCCGTAAGTTGAACATTGACAATAATTTAAATTAGAAAACAATAAAGAAAAAAATAATCTTGGACAAACTGTTCTACCGACTTATAATATTTCCTCAGTTATGAAAATTTTTGTTTGAAGTGTTAGAACTAAAAATAAAATCGCTTAGATATTGGTTTTTATTTTATTTCTGCACACACTACAATAAAAACCGAATTCGTGAACAAAGTTAACAAACCGCCGCGTTTTCAGCATGAATGTGAACGATGTACAAGATTCACGTTAAGGGATAACGAGATACTTGTATAGGTTTTCGGATGCGGTGCATTCAGAACCGCGGCGATTCCGCTTCAAATCTGAAGAGCCCTTCGGTGTCCAGAATAACATGTGGATCATCAGGAACACGATCAGATGTTTGTATTCCCGCTACTTTCGACCGTATGTCCCGTTTCGGTAGAGTACAGAGCGATTTATACAAAAGTTGTCTTTTTGGGAATACACACAAAAAAGTTAGGATTGTAAAATGTTTTCGTTCAGTGTTAAGCTGAAGCGGATCTCTCTGCCTCGTCTCCATTGAAGTTAGAAGGTTCGGGGTAAAATTTAAATTGCTTTAAGAAGACGTCGGGATTTTGAGTAAGCGGAGAAATAATTAAATTATAAGTTGCCCAAATCGTTTTAAAAGTGGTTCTGTTAAAGTCAAAGGGCCCAAATCAACTGGAAGGGCCCCATTTGGTTTAACCCCCGTATTTCTAACATTGTTTTAAGTGAGCTGAGTGTAGTTTAGTAGTAATCTATAGTAAATAGGAGCACAATGGGGCCCGAACAATAAAATATCACAATTTGGACATACTAGAATAATGAAAAAACGGTTTGCGCGAATCCACCACATATTATTCGTTTGAATTTAATCAGGAGGTGGGCAGATTGCGAGTGCTTTAGAATATTTAGACAAAGAACGAACCAGTGGGAGGCTGAGTGTGCATGCTGTGACAATATACAGCTTCTATTATGCCATTATTGCTCAATAGGGATCACTATATCAAGCGATTGCTACTGAAAAGGTACACTCGACTTAAATATTTCGAACAGAAAGAAACCTGGATGAAAGAAACGGGAGGAAACTTAAGTAATTGCATTTTAACGTTTGTTTTCCGGTCTTTTAACATGATACCCTGCTTTATTGTATTTAAAACTTCTTTCACAAACGTAAGGCTTTCTTTGCTTTTATTATGTTTTGTTTAGAGGTTTCATGTTATAGAACTCGCTTAGTTAGTTACACAATAGAAGTTTTATGTATATTTTTTATTAAATAATTGTTATGGACAACATCGAATTAAATTTAGCTTCAAAAATGATTGTGTGGCAACTGGTAAATAGATATTTTTATAAACCACGTAAAATTCCAAAGCTTTAATGCTGATAAAAATTGAAGACAGCCTAAAAAGATGGAAAAGTTGTGACTAAAATTTGATTTGATAATTCTTGCATATTAGAAGTTCGGCTTCGCCAAATAAATTAGCACAAAATAGTTTTTGTTTTAATACGTTCGACTCCTAAACAAATTTATTATAAATTGTTCATTGAATTAAATGCCTATTCCGAGTTTTATACAGGGTGTTAATGAATTGCAGGGAAAAACTTCTAGGGCAACTCAATTGACAATTGACTATTAAAAATCAGTATAATCGTTCATTAAAAATGGGTAAAAACGAGTATTATCAAAAACAAATTGATTCCGCCAAGGGCTCATCAAAGAACATGTGGAAAAAACTGAAACAACTCATTAAAAATGAACCTGCAACCAAAGCGGAATTTATAGAATTCGAAGACATTAAATTAACGGACTGTAAAGAAATTGCCGAAAAATTTAACAACTATTTCGTTGACAGCGTCAAAGAAATTCACGAAAGCATTGAATTAGCTAATTCCAGAGTAAATATAGACGGTATTGCCAACAATAACGTCAGCATATTTACGTTCAAACCAATTACCTTGGAAAAATTACAGAAAGTTGTTGCAAAAATGAATAATAAATCGAGCACGGATGGTATTAATTCCAAACTAATTTCTGATGCATTACCAGTTATTGGAAAAGTGCTACTACAAATTATAAATGAATCGTTTGAAACTGGAATTTTTCCTAAAATTTGGAAAACGGCAACTGTAAGTCCAATACCAAAAGTAAATGGGACAAAGAAAGCTGTAGAATTCAGACCGATTAATATGTTGCCCGCGTTTGAAAAAATTATAGAGCACATAGCCAAGGAACAACTTGAAAACTATTTAGAAGAAAATAAAATACTAATTGATGTACAATCAGGCTTCCGTAAAAATCACTCCTGTGAAACGTCATTAAATTTGATCCTAGCAAATTGGAAGGAGGATATAGAACATGAGAAGAAAGTTGTAGCAGTTTTTCTTGATTTTAAAAGGGCTTTTGAAACAATTGACAGAGACTTACTCCTGGCAAAAATGGAAAAATACGGTATTGAGGGAACGACATTACGATGGTTTAAAGATTACTTATGTGGACGACAGCAAATCACTAGATATGAAGGAGAAGATTCTCAAGCAAAGGAAGTAGGTTTAGGGGTCCCCCAAGGATCAATTTTTGGGTCCATTGTTGTTTATTATGTACATTAATGATATAAACTTATCCGTGAAGAACAGCCAGATCAACTTATTTGCCGATGACACCCTGATAACAACAGCTGATAGTGATGTGAATAGTGCCGTAACTAAATTAAATCGTGACCTTCGAAATATTTCTGAGTGGTTAAAACTTAATAAGCTTAAATTAAACACATCCAAAACTAAAGCAATGATAATTAGTAGCGGATGGATATTGCACAATACGGTGACGAATGTTGTGGTTGACGATGTTGAAATAGAATATGTAACTAAATTTAAATACCTTGGTGTTGTAATAGATAATAGGTTAACTTTTAAGGACTATGTCAATTATGTGGTAGGAAAAGCTGCTAAAAAGATAGGTTTCTTTGGACGAATAAGTTCTAAATTAAACATTTGGTCGAGAATATTAGTGTACAAAACGATTATTGCGCCACATTTTGATTATTGTGCTAGCGTATTATTTCTGGCTAATGAAGGAGACCTGCAGAGACTGCAAAAATTGCAAAATAGAGCAATGCGAATTATTTTATCTTGTAACAAACGTACCCACATTGCCTTAATGTTAGAAACCTTGCAATGGCTTAGCATAAAGCAACGAATATATTTTAATACATTAATTTTGATTTTTAAACTCATTAATAATAAATTACCTAGATATTTGAATAAGTTTATTGTATATAATAGGGATGTACATAATTACGAGACAAGATATGTAAACCATTTCAGGTTACCTGCAGCAACAAAAGCCTGCTCTCAGAAAAATTTATATTATAAAGGATTAAAACTGTATAACGAAATGCCTGACGAAGCCAAACAGGCAACCAATTTGTCTCAGTTTAGAAAGTTATGTTCTAACTATGTTAAATCTGTATGTTGAAATGCAATGTGTAAATGTAAACATCTTTTGATGAATAAACCGAATTACTACCTATTATTTGTTTCCATAACGACGGAAATTAATACAGGATAAATAAAGCCCTCTTTCCCATTTTTAAAATTTAAATTAAATTTGGGCTTTATATATCCTTGTTAATTTCCGTCGTTATGGAAACAAATAGTAGGTAGTAAATTGAGTTGCCTACATTTAGGCGCTTCTTAAAGAATCTTTGAGAAGCTCTATCCCTGAAAGGAAACACTTTTGACCATACATTTATTAACAAAAATGTTTGTTTTCATGTATAGCATGTTAAGTCCTAGAAGTTTGTTCCTGCAATTCATTAACACCCTGTATAAACATATCAAACAAAAAAAAGAGCAAACGGATTTAAAAATGAATTTACTAGGGTAGGGTAAACATTTTCAGCAAGTTTATTTCGGAGTTGATGAAAAATGCATTTAAAAATATGATAACGTGTAGGTATACATTTTAGAGGCATCTAAATCCTCTCTCATACATTCTATGCAATAAGGAAATTGCAATACATATCTAATGATTTTTTGCCGAAATTTAAATCTGAAGCCGCTATGATTTCATGAAAATCCTGGATTTAACACCATTATCCTAATTGGTATAAACTTCATATTACTTTTTAACTAAATATCATTTGAAACATAAGAAATGTAGCGTAAATTGACGAAACTGCTTTTAATTCGGCGGTTACATTTTTCTTAATATAATTTACGGTCTGAAACTATTTCCAGGTTGGAATAGAGAAAAAGTTTGTTGGTTCCAAGTTAGGTCCAAGCCGTGAGAAGCGGCTTTACTATCAGTGTAGAATAGGCAGGTGCAACACGAACAACTATCTTCTTCTCAAAATTGCCGTCGCACAAAAGCTTTATGGATCACACCCCGCTTATCAAAGAAAGTAAGAAGGTTTTGTTAATTGTTTCTTGCCTTACTTAGTTCAGATTTATATTTTTATTTAATAATAATAATGGTCGCAATTTCAACAGGTTTTATTTACTTTTTGTGCTTTATACATTTTTCAACTTGCGAAATGTCGTTTTCAAGAGCATTTAATAATTGTAAACATTTGTAGCTAGGGAAACAGCACACTGGTTCTTGATTTACAACACGATTCTGGTCGTCTATTTCAAAAATTATTATATTTATGAGCTCAAATTGCTCGTTCATTACGGCAATTTGTTTCTGAATTTGAAAGGCCTCGAGTATATCCAACCGCCTCAAGAGTATATTCTTTTGTTAAATAATATTTTTAGCAACAAAAATGTTGAATTAACAAAAGGAAATGAGTTGCTTTAATTATTGGAACTTTGAATTAGTAAAAACTATTTTATTTTAATAGATCAAATTCCCCATTTCGAAAATTATATTCTGGTTCCGTCATGTTCATGATAATTTAGCATGTTGTAATAGTTCATTTGAGTTTATTGGCGATTTTAACGTTTATTAATACTCTACAGTAACACATAAACTTTACATTAGACATAGAACAAAACAGGTGTATTAATTATTTAGACTGAAACATAAAAATTAATTCTAGGAACAAACTTGAATACTCTATTTTTAGAAAATCTACACATACAGATATCACAATACTACAGGATTTATGTCACCATAAAACACATAAATTAGCAGCCTATAGATGCTTGATACATATACATAATGCTCTAACAGTGTCTCTAAGTAACAGTGATTACACCAAAGAGATTTTGATAATTAAACAAATT
>JABXWE010008456.1:0-48867 GCA_014611495.1 Limonius californicus | reverse complement strand
GCAACCGTATTTAAATTGAAAATTCAGTAGTTTTTATTCGCCCCCCCCCCATTAGTGTTATCTAGCGTAGACCAATCACAGCGCGCGCTCGGGTGAGTCAAACACGCGCGTTTGTTTACGTTCTGGCTCAATGCTCAACAAACGAAGTTTAGATGTGTGAAACATTTTGCCAGTATTTTTTAACATGTATTCTTTACATTTTGTAGTGTACGGAGTACCATTTCACATTATTAACCAATTACTTATTTTTTCCATAGTTAACCATAAAATCAAATAATCTTACAACAACTTTGATTTTTTAGAAGCAAGGGCTTATCTATTGTAAAAATTAGTAATACCTACATCTTATGAAAAGAAGTCTAGAAAAGGTAGGGTGCCAACGTTCGGATGAATTATACTCAATCAAAATGTTTAGTGCTTTACATTGGGTTTCATCTTGATTTTAAAACACAAGCGATATTACAATTTAGTGCAGCTCATAAGAACATACTGAAATACAACCCCAATTAACACGTAAGGTAGAATAAATAGAAGATACCAATAAGTGAAAAATTTAAACCAAACAAATACTTTTTATTTTTATTATTTATTAAACTGGTTAAGCACACATCGGCTGTACACACTACTGGTAACATATAACTATTGGTTAAAATAATATAATTATAATTTTGATGATATTCAGTATCACTTGTTGTGTCACTTGATGGTAGAAGATCATTTTGGGGCAATCTAAGTTTGTCTCGTGGTGAGTGGTCACTGATTGAGTCCCGAAGTGATAATACTCCGTGGCTGGGCTGGGCATCGTTGCATATTTTTGAAATAAGTGTTGTCTCGTATTAGGTCTTCTATTGTTGGAAGTTGCAATTCTCTATGGAATTGTTCATTTCTCACATACCATTCTGCATTTTTCGTGATTCTCAGTAACTTATTTTGCAATATTTGGATTGTTTAATGTGAATGAGTTTTATTTGCGGCGTCTCATACTACAGACGCGTACGCTACAGACGACATTTACATTTTAAGCTGGATTGTCTGTTTAAGAGCGCACGTATCCTTCATTAATTTTTTGTTGATGTGAAAGTCCCAAACTAGCCTAATATCCAAATATACGTTAACATATTTGACCGCTTGATCTATGGTGTTCCATTGAATATAATGTCCATTAATGGAAATTTCATCTAGATTGATTGGTCTTTCGAGTGTGAATATCTTTGTTAGGCATTTCGTGGGATTAAGTGTAATATTCCATTCTTCAAACCATTAATACAAAATATCTATGGAATGTTGCAAGATATTAGCGGCTGTATGTATATATTCATGTTGCGTGGGAACGGCTTATCGTCGGCATACATTGCAAGGCTGCGGCTGTCTGGAGTTGGTATGTCATACATCATACATGTATGTATATATTAAACAGGATCGACCCGAGTACCGAACCCTGTGGCACCCCCGAGCGAGTGCGTCTTTATTGTTTTCCAAAAACTTAATTCCTAAACTACTATTCGAGGTTCACAATTATATTTTACAAACAGAATATGATATATTCTTATAACACCCAGATCTTAATTCGGTATTACTTTGGAAAATTAAAATTGACGCACTGGCATTTTGTAAAAGATCTGCGTAAGCGCCTAGGATGTGTTTTCTCAGAGGCAGAGCGGGTGTTTAACATGCTTTTTAAGAAACAATGTCAATTTATAAATATTTTACGAGTCTCTTTAAGCACATTCTCGAGGCGCTTATGCAGCGATCTCGTGACAATGCAGTGTCGTGGGTTTGTTTGCCGGTAGGTATTAGCGAAGGTTCATAAAATTAGATTAGATTAGCTGTGGGTTGCCTGTAATGCGCCCGAACCGCGGCAGTTTCTCGCCTAGATAGCACGCGCGCGCTTAATAAAATGAGCATATTTTCAAATTACACGATAAATAACCATTTAATACTTATCCGCACGCTTCTTCCACATTTTATTACGTTTTCCTGAGGTTACACGAAACTGATGTTGCTTTTCTCACTAAAATGTACAAGCAATGATTTTAGAGGAGGTCGTGGCTCACCGAGCAACTCCGTACGTAAGGCAGATTTCATCGTCTAATTACATATGTGGCGTTCTACCAAAATACGGTGTGATCAGAAAAGGAATTAATAGTATTCATCTTCGTATTGTTATCCACGTGTGATAGCTTAAACGAGTTAAAGTAATGCTAAATAAGTCAGAAAATCAAAATTGTGAAACCATTTTGCAGTCAAGTCTATTCTTTTCTTTATCGTAGCCGAAATAAAGATAATTGCTCATATCTTTCTATTAGAGAAATAGCAGCGTAACTTCTTCTGCTAAACAATTACAATTGGTTACAAACACGTGGAATTGTTCTAATAAAAAAATTAGATATACCTTCTCAATGGGGTTGCATCAATTACATTTATCGAGGTATAATAATTCCTGAAAAATCCATAGTACAATTATTGCAAGACATTCGTTTATCCTATGGAAACGGCAAGCAATCTTAAAATGATAACTCAATATGTATTAGTAGAAGGTTATCATCAGATTTAGTCTTGATGTTATACTGTTAGTCAAGTGTTGTTTGTACGTTAACAAACGTAAACAATAGATGGGTGTAACATTGTTTAAATTATGTTTATAGTCGACAGCTAATCTTCGCGATTATATGAAAACATTGCTTATTCTGTGGGAAATAATTTATACAGGATGTTCCACGTGACGTGAGGTCACTACTTCGTGTGCGCAATCTTCAGACCAAATATAGTTAAAAATTCTAATAAAATTATGCCCTAAAGTAAACCGTTTTCAAAATACAGAGCGTTAAATTATTATTTATTAAATAACTACAATTTCAGAAAAGCCAATATTTAATTTTGCTTAAGTTCACCATAAATGTTGTTCAAAATGGCCACTGTTGCTCTCGAGACACATCTGACTCTTCTTAAGAGAAATCTGCTTGCCCTACGTAACACATCATTGTTATTCCGAACTAGTTCTGCTGCCTCAAAAATGCGTCTCCTAAGATTTTCAACAGTCTCTGATGGTGTTTAGCGTACCATATCTTTCATATGGCCCCACAAATAATAATCTAAACCAGTTAAGTCCGGAGATCTTGGGGGCCAGAGGTGCTGTTCTTCTCTACCAATGACACGTCCTTCAAATCGTCGATTCAAAAATTGTTTTACACGTAATGCACAGTGCGCAGGGGCACCATCGTGCTGGTACTACATACCGTGTCTGATCGCCAGACATCATCTTAAAATCCTTCCAAATGATCTTCAATAATTCCACACCACATAAGTCACTGAAAACCTATGTTGATAATTTGACACTGTGAGTTCGTGTGTATTCTCCAAATCCCAAGAGTGGCTGTTCTTTCTGTTTATTAATCTATTCCTTGTAAATGTTGCGTCATCCGTGAATAAAATTCTGTTATGTAGGTTTCGATTTTAAATGATCCAGCGGTAAAATTCCATACGATTAGCGAAATCTGTAGGTAAAAGGGCTTGAACAGGCGTGATATGAAATTGATATAAATAATGACGTTTTGATGTTCCCCAAACTCGCACTAGTGGTATATTAACTTGTGCAAATACATGCAGAACAGAAGTGCTGGGATTATTATCAATTTCTGCAGTATTTTATCCTCATTGCTGTTTTAAACGCTCAGTCGACGGTTTTGTGAAAGTTTCGTGTTCATGTAGGTGCACTCGTTGGAAAACTTATCGGTTTGGTACCTAGTCGCCGATTTGGAAATCTCAACGCATATTCTCCAGCAGCTGCTATTGAGTTTCCATCACAAAACCCATACATGTAATTGATAGCGGCGTGCTCTCGCGTTCTAAAAGTAAACACTATTAACACTGTCAATAAGCGCAAGCAGAGAAATCAACTTTAAGGTGCTTCACTGTTTGAAATACCATGTTTTTAAAGTTGAATGTTTATAAAGCATAAACAGTGATTATTTACGCACTACAAATTATAATTTAAATTTAAATATATGAAACGTTCAAAGAAATCATATCGTTCTTAATTTTAAAGTTAGAGAGTTTAGCAAGAAAATCACTTGATTTGTCATTTGAGTGTAAAAATTGCAAATTGCTGAAAATAACATTGTATAACTTCCGCTTTCAGTTCAACATTGTATCAAAAGCTTATTGAATTTGAATGTAGTAAAATCACAAAAGATATGCTAAATTATTTTACAAATACAGATGCCTAAGAAAATATAAACTTGTTTTTTTTGCGTTGATGCAGTTATACTTAGTACAGCCAGCAAGTACTTTGGATGGTCAGTTATGAGGAGCATCTTTTGCAGCGACCAATCGGCGGTGAGGATACAGCGGCGAGCAAACGTCGGCGAGCAAGTGGTGCCGAGCAAATGAGATAGAAGGGTGCGACCTGGACCTTCTGTGATAACGGCTGGAATCGCTTCAGAATACTAGCAAGAAGAATACTTTAAAGATTCTATGGTTAGAGAGGGAAGGTGGCGCCCAAACATATATATATCGAAATATAATAGTTGACAGAAAATCCAAATATAATCATTCAATAATTTTGTAGAAACGAGATGAATACCCTGATTTGGGAACGTATACCGGATACTCTTGTTGCTTTTAGGCTTATTGATCATATCATTCTGTCATTTGTTAGCCTTCTCCAGTTATACACCTTGAGGTTTTATAAGTCCCTAATCACGTTTTGTTTTCGCATTGTTGCTGGTCTATCTACTTTTCTCATGCTTTAAATTTACATTTCATCATAATTTATGGTGCTCTATCTTACTAACGTCCGAAGAAATAAGTAAGTATGCATATCCACGTTTCCGATCAGAATGGAAATAGTAGATAATTATTATATACACAGCATGCTCTTGCTATTTATAGATCAACTACATCATGATGATTTGGAATTGATATTTTTAACCAGAAAACTCCACAGCTCAACATATGCAACCATGGACATGTGGAATTGAAAAACGACCAAAAAATTTAAAGGGTTTATAAAATATTATGTCAGACATGCCACGATAGTTTTTTTTTAGATAGTCGGAAAATACGTAAAATGATAATTATAACTGAATAATTGTAGGTCGCATTACCAGTAGCTTTTATAAATTCTGTTAACAGGTAGTGTGTGTTCATATGCATATATAGCAATTTTATTAAATACCTATTATTTTCACACACTTTTTAAATTTGGTATTACACCTGATATAATTATTCCAATTTTTACTTTCCCATACCTTATAGGTATAGGGTAAGTATTGAAATCATGAAAATTTTCGAAATCGAGATTTTAACGGAAATATCCGTTTTGGGTCTCTAGGAACCCAAAAAAGTGGTTTTTAAAAAATGTCTGTCTGTGGGTGGGTATGTACATTGTACGTATGTACGTATGTACGTACGTATGTACGTATGTGACGCTCCTACAGCCGAAAGTATTGCTCCGATTTTGATGCGCTTTGGAATGCGGGGGTGTATCGAAAATTCATCGAAAAAATAAGCTTTTCAAAAAAATCCGAAACCGGAAGCGGAAGTTACGCATGTTTTTTGGTATCACTTTTTTCGTGATTACAATTTTGAAACTTTTATCGCGGATAACGATAGAGGGTCATAAGACAAATCTGTTAGTTTTTTGCCGAACTCGCTTAGCTTTAAAATGAAGGGCGCTATGATTTTTTGAAAATTTTGAGTTTAACGCCCAATTACTCGAAAACGGATGAATCGATTCAAATGATTTTTATTTTCTGAATAGTATATGAAGGGTAAAATGAGGTGATATAAAAAGTTTTTTGAAAAATTATAATGGGCCTAAATTACGAATTTTCAAAATTTTGGAAATTTTCAAAAAATTATTTCTCAAAAACTGCTTCAAGGAATTTTTTTAAACTTCATATGTCGATAGACCTCCCAAGGGGCTATCGATATGTTTTTTGAAGAACTCCGTAATTTTCCTGTGGCGCCCTCTACGAAGCTTGGAAGTTTGAAACTTCAAACTCCTTTAATTAATAAACGAAAAAAGATAGGAAGCTGGGGTTTTCACTGAATCGCTCAGTACGTAATGGAGCATATGAATATGCAAGAAATATTACACTCGTGGATATATGTAAGCGCACCGGCCCCCTCCCCCCTCTTTTTTAGAAAAATATTTTTTTATTCTAACGGTTGTTATTTGTTTGCGTCAAAGAATCTTTTTCCGCGAAAATAAAAAAATCGATTTTTTATGCCCTACAAAATATAATTTCCAGGGACTTAGAAAATTTTACCTCGGTAGCAATAGCGATCGGTACTAGTTAGACCGCGCGACGTATATAGTAGAGAATGAAGTATGCCTGGTTGCATATTAAAAGGAAATTAAGGGGCACCGCAGATATTTTGCGGGACTTCTTACAAGCCTTGTAAGTCTATTCGTTACGAGGCAAGGTTTTAGGATAGCACTTGAACAACCGTTTTGAGGAAAATATCTCTACTGTTGAATAAAGATGATATGAACAGTTTCCAGTATGGGAAAGTCCAGGGAGGCAGTCGCGTCCACTTATTTAGAATATAAAATACAAGAGATGGGAAGTACAACATAACCGTAAATAGAATACACCAAGAAAAATTGGCGTTTTATAAAAAAATGAGCTTCTGACATTAAACACAATGATATTGGAAATATGAAAACAATTCGTCAAGATGTGCGTATGGTGGTTAGCATACGGTTGTGAATTGTTGAAGGTGGCAGCACCAGAAAGGACAAGATTTGGAGCGTTCAAGATGTGCTGTTACAGGAGGACCTTGAAACTAAGAGGGGCGAATAGAAAATTTAGTGGTGAAGTAAGGAGAAGAGCAAAGGACAGAAAGCACTATGGTGGAATATCCAGAGACGAACTCGAATGGTAGGACATGTCTTAAGACTGCAATAATGATGTGGAATTAATGAGACTGGCCCGAAGAAGACAAGAATGAAGAGAAAAGAAAGGTGTTGAACATTTTGTTTTAGATAGTCTATGCAAAATTTTAAAATATATTGAAGACATGTATTCAAATATCTAATAGACAGTTCTGTATTTAGAAATAATAAACATTGGCATAAAACATAAATGTTTTATAAATAAATGAATTACATTATTAATATGTGTTTTAATTTATAGTAACAATGTTTTGCTAAAATAAATATACTCGTAATACATTTATGTCATTCAAAAATATTCTAAAAATTTATCTATTTATTTGATATATAATAATAATAATATTTAGTTCTATGATAAACTAATTATTAGCAGATTATTGTGTAATTAACATCGCTGTAAATTGTAAATTTGAAGAAAATCAAGTTCTATTGAATGTACAACGCAGTTTCCATAGAATTCTTCTGAAGCAGCATTAAATTATATCCTGGATAAAAACTAAAGTAAAGTGATAAAAAAGAAGAGTCCTGTCAAAAGGATGTACATTTATGGGTTCACAATGGTCAATTTTAAGTTCGCTATTGTTTATTTTCTTCATTAATAACGCAAAATCCTCCGTTAAAAACTACCAAATTAACTTTATTTGATTGAACATTAAAGCATGAATGGCTTTAATAAATTAATGTTGATTATTAAAATCGGTAAGTATAATTTTCATAATTGTTTAAGTGCATTTATATTGTATAATCTATAACCACATGGCAAACGACGCGTATGTCCACCATTTTAGATTACCCCCAACAACGGTTTGTGCATAAAAATATTAAAATCTCATAGATTTAATTATCAAATAACGAGATGCCTTATGAAGCCAAATAGGCAACCAGTATAATAGGTTACATAGTTACTTGATAATTCAAAATTATTCGATATTTCAACATGATTTCCGTATACTCGTTTTGAATATATTTTGATGATTTTTGATTCGTAAGTTCGGTTAAATTCATTTTATAAAGGTTACTCATACATTTGGATGATATCTTGGAATTCAGTTCCATTGTGGTCATTAATAAAGGGCACACCAAGACGCAGATAACTTCTTGCTTGGTCTGAAGCACTGCCAAGTTCGTATTTTACATATACCTGTCACAAAGAGAAAGGATTATTAAAAATTCTAATTTAAAAGATTATATATTAAATAAATAGCATAAAAAGATACAATGACATGCCTTAAGCTTGGATATTAGCTTATCTTTGGATCTATTTCATTCACATGGGAGTACGCAGCATTAATCGGAACATTTTGTGAAAATGTGTATTTGACACCTATGGAATGCAGAAAGTGTGTTATAGGCAGCTTCAGTACATTTCTGAAATCGGAACTTGGATAAACAGTGACGCCGTTAAGATTTGAACATTTTTATAAAATAAGTTTAACTGTCAAAATAGTAATTTTAAAATTGTATTTAAATCCAAGTGCCCTTACTGTAATTTTATGTATTTTTAGCATTGTTACCATGTAAATTTTGTCAGTTGCTAAGATAGTTGTTGATAAAACAATGAAAAGAGAGCGTCTTCTGAACTTTGGTGTGGATACACACATTTTGTTGAGCTCTTAAAAATTTCAAATTAATTATAACATTGGTTACATTAAATAAAGTAATAATTTATTGTTCAGTGTAAACATGAGTTACCTGCTTTAAAGAAAAGAGTAAGTTAATTGGTATTACTTACCAAATTAATATTGAAATAAGTCGATCCTGTATGGAATTCGTCAATTTGGGTCTAGTTTCACGCAACAAGATTTGGATCACAGCGCAGTTTAAGTAACATTCGAGGTCCAGGACGTTTCTAAGAAGTTAATTACAATTTGGACGTAGAGATTAACTCGAGAAGGGAAACTTATACATACCTAGCAAGAAGCCCGAGTGTTCCTGAGAACTTCAAATTACACCAGAACATAATAATTAAACCAGTTCGAATTTACACAGAATTTTATAGGCATCTATTAGGGTATAGAACGCAGAACGGCGATGATGTGTAGAAAGGCCCAACTGAAGTTAGCTGCTGACTGCTGATTTATACCAAATGTCCATTTTCTCACATAATCGTAAAGCGTTACTGAACCAACTACCTTCTACTGTAAGACGGAGACTTCTTAAATCTGGACTTAGGGGTTGTAGAGCCACTGCTCTCTATCTCTACAGGTGCCCTCTTCTAATTATCTGCTCTCCTTTGCGCTTTCCACATGTGATGTCTCCTTTTCTACGGTTTTAGGCGGAGAACCATTGGTATATTCTATTTGGCCACCTTCCTATCGGTTTCTTCAACATATCCTTACCTCATAAGTCTCTCCCGGTATTATCGGAATTTTGCACTACCTTTGGGAATTTCTATCATCATTTCTTCTTATGTTCTCGACTTTTTGTTCATTTTATTACATTCTTCCAAATGTTGCTGTTAGCAAAACAAAATAGTATTTAGAAAAAACACATATTATTGTAGAAACGATGGTCATGGGAACCTTTAATTTTTGCCTTGAATATTTAAGACTTCTCCTTTTATACCTTGCATGAATAATATCCACAGCTCGAGTTTAAATACGCTGTATCCTTGTCTTCTTTCGAACTTCGTCACATTTCTTCTTCCTTTTTCTTTTTTCATCTTGACTTCTTCAGATGTCCTTCGTTTTTCTTCTTGTTTAACTACCACATTTCTTTTGTTGATTCTATTTTCTTATCCTAATTTTCCTTCCTTGGCTTTACTTGCAGCTTCTTCAAATGCATACCGAGACAGTAAAATAATTTGATTTCGGAATTGGTATAGCATTTTCAGGCGATTAATATAGGAATCTAGATGCCGTGGTTGATGGTTTTCTTGGGAGTTATGTAATAATTATACAGTACAGTGCATCTTTTCTCATTTCGTCATAACAAACCATCAGCTCAGACAAATCAAGTGACGACAGGGGTTAAAAATACAGAAAGAACGTGTCTGTACCCGTAGTAATATCGTACGCGCAATATGTATTACGAAACTAATGTATCATGCATTGCAGATTAAAGCGTACTTAAAGAAATATAGATCACAAACTCCATTGTAGGATTACAAATAAGTTTTTACTGAATTAAAACATGCTTAACACTTCTGTGTTAGGAATTAGTATTGTAATAGATTCAGAATTGTTTACGGGAAATATTTTATAATATTTTTAGATGCAAACTCATTCGTTTAAAGCTTTCCGTTAGGGTTTCGAATTTTCACACTGTCGTATTATTTATTTAGTTAACGTCAGTCTATTTTTGAAGTTCTAGGAAGATGACGTAGGTGAAATTGAAATAATACTGTTCTGTTCTTCGTGTTTGTTCTGTGAATTACATATTTGATTTTATCTAACTTTTTCTTATTTTCTTGTTAGTTACGGATTACAATTATTTTTAGAAATAGTTAAATTTTAAATTGTTTAAGCTTCCACAGCTATACTTCAAATTTCTAGTTAATCTCCACTGAGGCAGAAAGTACTTCTCATTCGTTTTCCACCATTCGCAGCAGCTTGCATTCGGAAAAGTGTTGTTAAAAATCCTTCCCCGAAACCCATTTTCACTAAGAAATCCGCAATAATTCGAATCATATTTTTGGAACTGAATAAGTCTAAGTGGGGTTGGTTTATGGATTGGAGTCACGTGCTCGCACAGCCTGCTTGGTATTCTAATCTCGAGCAATGTACATTTTCCTAATGTAATGTTTGTGTATGCAACAGTAAGTGGTGTGTTTGACACCACTCGCGCACGACTGATCGCTACATTACTTCGCTAAACTCTTTGGAATTTTGTTGTATTTATTTGTTCTTTATACTTGACTAGAAGTATTTCTCCATGTCAGTCTCCCTTTCAAAATCCTCAAATTTTACCTCATATTTTTAACGTCAGAGCCATTTTGAAAATCCTTTTTTAATTCGTTATATTTATTATTTTAGTTATAAATGTAGATAATAAATCACAACCAATTCGTATAGATACATGTTTTTTGTAAATGATATTCATATCAGTATTACTACGTTGTCAAGGGCTTGGTATTTATCAGATCAAGGAAACCAATTTTTTGTACGTTGAACTCGAGAAATTCTCAATTTCGAAAGACAGGTTGTTCCGTCGGTCGTATTTCGTCGAACAGAAGGATAGGGTCAGCAAGAGAGGACCGCAGGGCACAATAACCAGCCAACAGGGCAGCTCCTATCAAATATTCACGTCCAGACAGGACGCTGGTCATATTGCCTGGACATTTGCAGGTAACACGCCACCTACGTACGTGATACAGGACAATGTACACTGTAGACGTATTTTTGTTCTCTTTCAGGGATTCGTCTAATGTAATATTGCTCAAGTTGTTTGTCGTTATTAAATATTAGAATTACTTGTAGTACGAAAATGGGGACGATGTAATGTAACTTGGATGTTTCGTTATAGTTCAAACGAACTGATTTTTGGATAGGGATAATTTGGGCCATCTCGCACTGTGGAGAGAGGTGGGCGTTAATACTTCGTTACAAATTTCTGTAATTAGTTTGTGCCTTTTCTCCGGTAGTTTTTTAAGGATCTTACCTGTAATAAGGTCATATTGCGGAGCTCCTTTTGGATTTAAATGGTCTTTGATTGTAAATCTGATTTCCTCTATTTTAAATTTTTTGATTGGTGGGGGTATAGCTATAGCTTTAAGTACTCCTAGAGTAATCCTCAGATGCATAGGTACTTTTAAGAAAAACGTGGAACTGTAATACTTCGCTAGTTCCTTGTTCCAGTTCCAGCTCCTTATCAGTCGTAACACAACTGATTTTTAATATATCTTGCTTTTTAAGCTGTATACTGTAATTTTATTTTGACTCTTATGGAAAGAGGTTATACCAACACCCATAAAATATTTACGCACGTCGATAAAAAACTACAAGCGGGTTTTCTGTATTTTGTCCAACAATACTTTTAGCTATAGTCAGTAAAATATGATATAAGTTTTGAAATAATTTTCTGGTCTTGCTGATAAAAATTTTCCGAAAGGCTTAATGCTGGTGTTTGTTATCGTATTGGATTTTATATTAGTAAAATAATAATCAAATCAGGTCCTACCATACAAGCATGGATTACTTATTTATAATACAATTAATATATTTTGGTAGTAATGAAAACTGTAAATTTATCATCTTATAACGTTGAATGTTTGATTAACAGTTTATATTTCTAAAATCACCATTTCTGTATATTTCGATATTATGTAGTACAATAACCTTATCAGCAATATCTCCAATTCGCATTTTGACCAAATTAATTCTATTTCTTAATTTATAATAAGGGTATGTAATTATTAAACCGTAGTTTTTCGGGCTATATTTCGTTCGGACTACATAATCAATTAATTAAATATTAAACATGAATAGTGATTCTGTATATATCATTAACCTATGTATCTGGTTGTAAGACGATGGAAGCTCTGTAACGCTTCCTTAGAAATTTTCTGTGCCAGCATAAAATGTCTTTTCACACTCACGCCTGCCTTGCATGTTGTAAGACTTATTGACGTGCCTCACGTGTTATAGGTTATTTTATTACTGGGCAACCTTTAGAAAGTCGTATATATTTTATTATAGTTCTTAATGTCTCTTCCCTATACTGGCAAGCAAGACGAGAAACTCGATCCCTTAAAGTAATAGCAAGTCAGTCAATATTCTGACAAGGATGAAACGTTTTAAAATAAGTAGATGATAGATGAGGATTCTTGAAGAGATAATTCAGATGTGGTCCGGAAAAATGTAAAACCCCGTAAATGTGTTTCGGAATTGACCAGAAATTAGAAAATATTCCTGAAATCTATAACAATATGAATTTTTATTTTTATTATTGCGTACCTGCATATAAATTATTTCTGAATATCAATTTCAGGATTTCTTTTACTTCCTGCCGCAATGGTAAATTTTCATACACATTTGAAATTTTTCATACTCTTCCGAAAACAGATAAATGAGCTGCGAAAGCGTGGTGTGGTTTTACAATTGTTTTAACGCTAGCATTTCATCCTTCCGCAAACTTGGAGAATGCAAGTGAGAATGCGGCATTACATGCTCTAGTCATTAGAAGAGAAATTGCAAAAATGCAAAAAGATGAGCGGTAAAACATTACAGAGCTTTTTACAGGTTTTGTTACGTCGAGCTATAATGGAAAAACGTACATAAATCTATTTGAAGTTGTAACTTACAGTATTTGCAGCATCTCTCGGCGTATTTGTGCTAATGTTATTTACAAATTACCAATGAATAAGATATGATAAACATATGAGACTATTTAATTAACGAGATGATATATTGCTGTATTTATTAGAACATTTACTTTAATTAAAATTTTGTAAATAGTTTTACTTTACCTATAATTACTTGTAATCTGTATTCGTTAAAATAAAGGATTTGCTTCAATCCTGATAGGCAATTGTGAACAAAATAATTAATTTGCTGTACCTGTTTTAAATATTACTTTCCCTGAATTTCATACTTCTGTTCTACTGCACTACGTACTACGCATTTCTCTAAATTATTAACTGTTTACCAAAATCATTCCTTAAATACAGATTCTATGGTGCAATAAAATATTCAATTAACAACCGGTATAATATTGTATTACGATCAACGTTTGATAAGAGGTAAAACCACTTGCTTTGAAAACATTTACTACGAGGCTTGTTCAACTGAAACCCATCTTTGATCAACTTAGCCTTGAAAACAAACGCTATAATTCAAATGAAGTTTGTTAATGTTGGTAGTGTTTGTAAGCAACACATTAATAAGTTTCTGGCGTTTGAATTTGATTCTGACTTTTAAAACTTCCATTTTGAAATCGCCTTTGTTGTTGAAAATCCGTCCAAGTTTGATCAGCGCGTGGTCCTACAATTTATATGCGCTGAGGGCGTGCAGCTATTGCAGATTCATACGCGAATGCAAGTAGTGTATGGAAATGCATCTATTGTGTACCCAACTGTGCAGCAATGGTGCTGAAAATTTAAGAATGGAAAAGAGGGGACTATGGATTAGCCGCGACCAGGTGCACGCTGTACTGCATTAACAGAAAACAATATGGCATATGTGGAAGGCCTTATTAGAGAAAATCGTCGAATTTCAATTAGCGAAATTTCAGAACTTGTTGGTGCGATTGTAGGATCTGTCCATAGTATTGTTCGTAATCTGGGTTACAGCAAAGTTTGTTCGCAATGGATTCCTCTTCTCTTGTTTAACGAACTCTTGCCTAATGAACGAAAATGCTTGCAAATGGGATTATCTCTGCAACCCTTCACAGACTATAGGCAAAATGGTGATGACTTTCTTCTGTCAATAGCTGCTGGTGACGAAACTTGGTGCCATTGCTAAGAACCATCCAGTAAGTTATCGTCGATGCAGTGGAAACGTTCAAGTTCACCACCACCGAAAAAGTTTAAAGCACATCTTTCTGCAGACAAGGTAATGTTGACACTTTTTTCGGCCATAAAGGACCCTTGTTGATATAGTTTAAGGAACCTGGAGTGAATGTCAATGCAAATCTGTACAATAAAACATTAAACGAGCTTCATTAAGCAATAAGACGGAAACGTCCAGGAAAACTTACGTGTGGGGTCATTTTGCTGCACGGCAATGCTAGGCCTCATGCTGCTAATGTGGTAAAAGAAAATCATTAACGAAAGGAATGGAGGATTTTAGAGCATCCACTCTGTAGCCCGGATTTATCGCCTTACGATTTCCATATTTTTGGACCGCTGAAAAAGGCGTTAAAAGGTCGGCATTTTCCATTTCTGTCTCATGCCATCTCTTAACCGAATACAATATGTAAACAGACACAACGCCAAAAATATAACTCAAAAGAGAGAGTCTTGCCAAAAAGAAATCGAAAATAACTCTCGAAAGTGGGAATTTAATATTTTGCCTTTTTTTTTATTAGTGATGTATTGGAAAATTGGATTCTACGTTAAAAACTATGTATAGTGTGAATAGTCTCTGATATTTTCTTAATCGTAATTGTGGTTGTAGATGATTAAAGCGCGGAAAATACGCTAAGAAATTTGGAAAAATATGCGCATATATAGTTGTAACAAAAATGTGAGTCACCATTTCAGGACCATAATACAGTCTATCCAAAAAAAGAAAAAAAGTTTATATAAACAGTCCAGAAATGCTGCGTTACATATATACAGCGATCAAACGGAGAAATAAAATCACTGTTTTGGCAATAACTTAGTCAGTGAAATTTTGTATGCAAACTTAGACACTAACTTCATCTGCGAGGGTCAAATCATACTTTAACTGTTTTTCCATGTTTTGATCATTTTGTAAACGTGCAGTATGAAATGTTTAATAGCCATCAAAAAATACACGAAACATGTTAAAAGTAATTTGAGCTTACCGTTTTCAAGATAATTAAACTTTTACAACTTTATTCGTTCAAATAAGCGCACATAAATATGAAAAATCAATTCCAGGTGATACACACCTGCTTCACCAATTTTGATAAATGCTTAAAAATTGAAGTTACAGTGTCTTAGCTTGTGTACAAAATTTTAAGTTATTAGTACGAACACTTACTGAGTTATCACCAAAAGAATGATCTTATTTCTTCTTTTAATTGCTAAATCTGCGTAACAAATCATTTCCGAATGCATGTTTGTATTAGTTTTTCTTCATTGTTATGAGTTAAATATGCTTCTGAAGTACCAACCCACATTTTCGTAACATTCTGTATATGCGGCGTTTCTACTGAAAATATGTGCTTCTGCCTTCTAAAAAGAAAAGAATGGAAATTTTGTAATCAATGAATATTTATTAAATTAATTCGAAACACTTTAGGTATATATATTGCTGTGCTATTTACCCTATATAATATTATTATTATAAACTATACTTAGACTATATTGATCTTATGAGATAACCCAAATATGAGGTAATTTTTGGTTTCGTAATACCTATTGTATGTATAAAAGGATACTATTTTAATGATTGGAGGATGGTTTTTACCTGAAATTGTTTATAAATAATATCATTAACATGTAACAGAGCCTATTTAAATGATAGTATTAATTAAAATTGATAATTGGATACTTAATAGGTGAATAAGGTCTTGTATGATCTTCGGAAAGTGATGCATAGTGCTACTTTTGGTTTAAAATTGATCTTGTGAGTGAACATTCCGTAGAGAATGATGTTGAAACATAGTAGTGAGACGCAGGACGTTAATTTGAGTACTGTGGGCAAATAAGGGAGTCCTAAAACATAAAAAACTTGATTATTGTTGATTTATGTTTTGTACATATTTATGTGACAAGCTGTATTTGTATTTTAAAGTATTAATATTGTTGTAAATAGTTTATATGTTGTTTAAGGAAGGTGTTAAAGCACTTTTGTTTTGTTGAAGTAGATTATTTATTAACTAATATTGAAAATTAGTTGAAATTATTAATTTTGAAGGTTAGAATCTTGTTTTTTGGTATTTATATTATTCTTAGTATTTGGGAAGGATGTTTTCTTGCATATTTAATTGTATTGTAAAATTTAGATTATGATTTTCATGATTTTATGCCTTAATTGTTAAATTTTGGAAATTTTGAATGTTTAAATACTTGTAATTTTTTTTAATTCAAATGTTGTCATAGTTGGTACTAAAAGAATCGTAATTTTATGAAGATCATAAATATGAATTTAGTTTTACGAATCCTAATTTAATTTTCTTGTATTTTGTAAATTTAAAATGTTATTTAACAATTGAATATGTAAACAATAATTTTAGACCTTCTGATTGGTCCATTTCTGAAGTTTGCTGAGTGGAACGTTCATTTTTGTATGATTTTGGGAATCTAGTTGCTAATTAGTATTGGAAGCTGAAGCACGTATTTTTCTTGTTTCTGTAAATTCAAATTTTATGTTAATAAGGATCAAATTCGTTTAAAAGGAGGTGTGGCTTCAGTCTTGTTTAAATTAAATTCTTCAAAGTTTATATTTTATGGAAATTTATAAAGTGTAAACAATTTTCAATTAATTTAAAACATTGTTGAGTGTTAAGTGTTATTTAAAATTAAAATTGAATTTTATACCTGAAGTATGGGTTTAAATTGAGTTATTTATTTCAACGTCCATTAACCTAAAATAAAAAGAAGTGAAATTAAAAGTAACTTTATTACTTCAATTTAAAAAATAAACAACTTACCGATAGCAAGTGATAAGAAAATAGTAAAATTTGGAAGTGTTCACTGGAAATTACACAACACTTTGATAAAATAATTCAATGGTTTGTACGAGTGCGAAGTCAGATGTGCCAGGAGGTGAAGCAAGGAAGTAGGCTTGTTTGGATGTATTGGCGGGATTCTGCTAGCAGTGCATTCCAGGAAATTTGAGTGTACATTCGACGGCAACATTATTGATGTACACTGAACTTCAAAAGTTTGGATTAAGATAAGTCAACTCTGATTTAATATTTATATTTGTGTAAACTTTTATTGTTGGAATTTTGTGACTATCAGTAAGCGAGGCCACGAACTAAAAAACCCTGAGATATTTATAATATTTATATGCTGGTATTTTTAATTAATATTATTGGCGTTACCAACTTAAACATTTCATTTATGAGCTAGCCGAGGTAAAGAAAAATCATTTATTTTATTTATAAATATTCATGCATCTTTTTGACGCAAGCAACGTGGGGCTTTTGTTTTATTTAATATTATTAAGAGTTTATAAAACGCAATATATATTTACTATATATATATATATATATATATATATATATATTTGAATGTATCGGATAAACTGTATCGACGGTTTTAATAATCATAATGTATTGTTAAGGCATAAATAAGCCAAAACATGTGTAGAACTAATTTTTAATTTACAAATGCCTATTACGTTATCATTATTACATTTATCTGGATTTAAGAAACATTGCTTGATTATATTCAATAACTTATTATTACCTAACTTACACTAAATTAATTTACATTAATAGAAATGTCCTCTAACGGTCTTAAAACTTTGCAAACAACTCTTAGAACACTTACTTTACTAATACATACTGATTTACTATCTAGAAATAAGAGAAAGCTAACTGTATATATTAGAAATGTGATCAGTATTTTAGTAAGATTAAAGTGCTAACACATAGATCATATTTAATTCCACTCATTCTCTTTATTTGGACATTTTCTTATTCTAGCTCAATTTCTATATCATACAAAAATTATAAAGTGATATGTGTATGTCGTACCAATGCTTTCAGTAAAATAAATATGGATAAAGAGGTGTTTACAGTAATATTCGAGTTCTATTTACAAGCTTACCACCTGCAAATTCAGCTATGAATAATTGAAGCTTCCAATGCATAATACTTGTATACATTTGATGCAACATTAACTGATAGTACTATCGAATAACGTGCATCGCAACGTAAAAATTGTAAAATTGTAGTGTTGTAATTTATACTACACACATATACACACACACTCATACATATATGTATATATTGCTGTGTAACTTTTTATTAATTTGAGTAAAGCTATATAATACTGCACTTAGCAAAAATTGATTGTTTATCCACATTTGGATTGAATACGGGCTGATCTTGCAGTTTCCGTTGTTGGGTTGACATCATAATGCTGTGCAACCTTAAATTCTAGATTGTCAGTTTGTGTTATTTGTTTACAGTCATTTTGATGGGTGTGGAGGAATGTATCAGTCTTATTTCTGATCTCTTGAGCTGTAATTAAAAAAAGTAAAATTGTAATCAGTTTGATAGTTGCATACTAATTTGTAATTTTGTGGGCTTTATGCTTTTCTTTTAGGAAAAGTATATTTATAGTGATGTGCTAGAGTATGTTAAGAAGTTATTAGTTGATTATTATAAACATTTAATTTAATTTTAAGGATTTATTTATAAATTATGGTAAAAGTATTTGTGAGTTTCTAAATGCATTTTAAAACATATACCAATTGAGGTATCAGAATGTTCATATTTTAATGTACAACACAGTGGTGTTTTTAATTTTGATACTAAATAATTTTTAAGAAAGTTGTAGCAATTTATAGGAATTTGGTAAATTTTGGTCATTTAATGCATGGCCCTGATTGGTTGATTTTGTTTGGGTCGCATTATTTATGTTTTTGTTTGTATGCTGTTTCCTTAGAAATGGGGGAAAATAAGGAGTTTTGGTAACTAAAAGTTGAAGTAGTTGCGAGAATTCCATCATTCACGCACGTTCATAAGGCAGTTCCTCTAATTTGTTAATTTGTGTTTGTAATTAGATGTTATAGTAATATATCAAACTGTTTAGTGTTTGAGTACATACTCGAAGTTATTTTATTGTACTTACGGTTGAGAGAAGAAAGAAGAAGAAGAAAATTAGAAATATCGTCGGGAAATTAGAAGTTAGCCTCCCATGATCGTCTTTTGTTGCCGATCGTCGTTTTGGTTTTTTTTTTGTTGGTCAAATATATTGGTATGTGAACCAAACATAAATTTTAATGTTCTTCGATTGTAACTCCATATCTACAAAATTAACAAGATTTGAATATGAATAATTATCATTAATTAAATATACAAATACAAATATAAGTGCTACGTAATACTGATACTAATAAAAGCTCCATCATAAAAGTGTTCCACAAATCAAATTTTGAGGTTATAATTTTGGTGATTACCAAAGCGAGTACTACAAGTGATTTTATGGGTTATTCGAATTAACGAAATTAATGTCAACTTAATCTTCTTGCTTGTTGGTCTAAATTTTAATGTATATAAAAAACGATTTACTGCACCTATTTCATTAAACATTTTACGTGACACGAGCTTGCAGTCACTTTGGGTGTGCCAGCGTAAAGAAATATAAGTTACTACATTCTTAACAATTTCATCAAGGTCAAATTCACATTCATCAATGCTATATTGGAGAAGGTTGGTTTTATACTGTAAGCGAATTTTATAAAGTTATAGAGGGCTAATTATTTGTTTAAAGTTGTTTGCCATTTGTAAATTAGTTGAAAGTTGCTTTGTTTTGTTGAATAAGGAAGCACTTATAATTCTGATTTGAATTTTGCCAAAATAACTTCTGAATGTTCAAATTTATTTTATTTCCCTGTTCCTTTTTTTAGTGTTTACCTTGTTCCCTAGCATTCGAGTGCACACAGTTTGTTCCAGTTATAACAATGACCCTGGGATCGTTTCATACAAGCTGGTGCAAAATTTATTTGATTTATGTGTTGCTTAGACAATTTACAGTTTGATTTGTTTATTATCAGATTCACAGCAAAGTGAGTTATCTTGATAATAGTTTTGATACATAAAAGGCGCCTAACGAATAGACTTAACCCCTCTAAATTATTTTCATTCCAACTTGATTATTATTTTAAATCAGTGCTTAAGCTTATATATTTCACTGTAATATATATATATATATATATATATATATATATATATATATGAGACACTCAGTAGCTTAGAAAGTACCAGACGAAGTTTCACCTTATGTTGACACTAAATATTTTAATTTTATAACCCAAACAATTACACAACGGGAAGAGCAGAGCAAATGATGTCAGGTATCATATAGAGACATTGTTATTTAGTTTTATGTTTTACAAAATTTTCACACTCGTAAAAGAAGACTGAAGAAAATCGAGTCCTTTTAACTTTAGGCAAACATCCGTTCCAACAAAATCTTAATCGAAACAATTAACAAAAGCCCCAAAAAATACTATACCAACTTCTTGATTTCGAGTAACAAATAAAATCTAAAAGCTGTGATACATCAACAGGATAATTGTAATTAAATATTGAAAGAATACTTTTCGGAATCTCTGACTTAGAAGAGAAGGTGTAACACAATATCCCGCGCGTTCACCAGACTTCAACTTTTTGTTAAAGTGAAAGTTGCATAGGGCAAACAAGGAAAACCGTTGTTAGTTCAATCCTCAGGAATGGTGAGTTGAGTTTCGCGCTGAAATTCTCAGCAACACTACTGTCAGTAACAGGAATACAAGAATTGGGAAGACTAAGATAATTTTATAATAGGAATTTAATGGCTAATATTGTCACAGTAATCACCTGGATGACCCAGGAAGATCATGAAAACCTGAGCCAGGACAGACGACACTCGAACCCTAAATAAACGCTGTACCATCTGTATATAGAGAGGCCTTAGCATTTTAATTACTTTGAAGCGAAAATGCGGTACTAATTGGAAATAGAAGTATCGAGCAATTAAATGGTTCGTTACTTTTTATACGCTATTTTCATAATGCTATATTTTATTCTGCTTACAAAGTGAGAGATCTTCTAACTGAGCTTCCACCATACAATGTCACAGCAGTAATACGCACAATTGTCAAACAACCTAAATATGTTTGTCTGTTATTTTGTAAGTTGTAGAGATTGTGATATGTGGTCGAAGTAACTGTTTTTCATAAATTTGCAATATTTTGTTATACACAACTTTACAAATTTTATATGGCTAACCATACTAATCATAAGACTAGATTGCAATTGCCCATACAATGTAAATTCTTGCTACTAAATCATTTTAGTAAATAAAGAAATAATCTTGGAATTTATGTGGAGTGATTTAAAAATACGGCAATATTCTTGCTCTACTTGGGGGTCCATTACCGAAAAAATCTACTTAGTAACTTAACCATTTAACGTAATAAACTTAATTTAATAAGCAGGAGTTGACTGACAGCAATGTTAATGGCTTTTATAAATTTTATTATGCTTGAAAGCAGGAATTGCTGTTGAATTTTAATAAATATTACAGGCAACAAGGATGGACGTTTATGGTAATGCACATTATTAACCTTAGAGTAGGAGTTTCCTATCATTCGACAACAACTAAGAAAGTTTTCAAGCACGTACCAGCACTTACAGAAGTTTCCTTGAAAGTGCTTCTGTTCTGAGTATGCAACTAAATACGTTAGGTGAAGGAAAAGCTTGTCGATAGTATACGGATACATTTCTGCTGTGATTTGTTCTTTTATCATGATAATCAAACATACAAAAATATTAAAAGTTAACTAAAGATAAATTTTTATTTCTAACACTGTAGTCCAGAACTGCTGCTGAATGTTTTTCTCAAAGTAGCAGTTTGACCATTAATAATGTCAAATACATGGTGTGCATAAACGAAAGAAAACGATTCACTTGTGTATCCTTCGTAAAATCTTAGATCGAAAATCCTAATACCAAAATGTGGTAACATCCTTCCTGCGTCTGCACGAGGTCCCCAAAGTTTTTACATCCGGTATTTTAACATGCGATATTAATTGATATGAGAAGGCTGTTCTCTTTCCTCTGAGCATATCTAGCACGATGTGATATTTTGAAACAAATTCTGCTTGACATTTTAACGTAGTTGTTTACAAGTTTAATTATAGTGAAAGTTGTCAAATATACTTGAAGGTTTTTAAAATACATAATTTTAAAGTAATCCTTTCCCCAAGAAATCATGGAATTGAATAAAGAGCATTATCGAGCTGTAATTTTTTACAATTTCAAGCGTGGCTTAAGCCGTAAAGAATGTTATGAGGAAACCAATCGAGTGTTTGGTGACAAGTTCTGTTCCTTAGCTACCGTAAAGCGGTGGTACAATGAATTTCAACGTGGTCGACTTCTTTATATGACGACTTTCGAGCTCCTAAACCAAAAACGGCAGTTACTGAAAATAATAATGGTCTTGTACGAACCATGATTGAAGAGGGCCGCCATGTTACAGCCAGGCGTGCTCAAGCAACTTTAAAGTTTGGTGTGAAAGCAATTGACACCATTTTACACAATTATTTGATGGTACGTAAGCTTTGTACCCGTTGGATTCCGTACAATTTGACTACAGTTCAAAAAGAAAAACCGTGTGGCATGGTGCAGATCTACACTGAATCATCGCTTTGACAATGGGTCGTCTTATTTGGTGTACAACAACATTAAAGGTGATGAAACGGGGGTATACTGCTATGATCCCGAAAGAAAGTAACAGTCGGCAGTTTGAATCTTTGAGAACTAATCGACTCCAACAAAAGTTGTGCGTGAAAAAAACCGAAACAAAAAGATGGTCGCCACATTTTTTTTGGAATTAGTGGACATGTTTCCACTATACCACTGGAGGATCGTCGTACTGTTAATGCTGAATGGTACACTACAATACATTTCTGTAGATGTGGTCATTCTGTCTAAAAAGTTTGTTTTTAGAATTTCTTTATGAACTTACTTTCATAAAAAACATTTTGCAATATTATAAAACAATAAGCAGCCCCCCCCCCCCAATAGTATTGTCAAATTTTTACTTTTACTATTTACTACTACTATTTGCTTGATTTAATTTTATGTTATCTCTGATTATTTGTATAGTTTTCATTAGTTGTTGTATTTGTGTGTTTTTTGTTATTTTATTTCGTTCACTTTAATGAACTTTACGTACAGTGAGTATACCGATATGTACATGGTATAGTCCTTCCGTAATGGAAATGCTAACATGACCGGGCACGTTTTCCAAACCGGAGGCATCTTCATCAATCCCCCCGTGAGTACTCGGTAATTAACTGCAACATTAAGTATCCCTAGTAATAAAACCACTGTACATTTGGTTCTACAAGAAAACCTTCTTTATCGATATCATGTTTGCAAAGTTTAGCCTCTCTATGAAAACAGTAATGTTACTGTTCCAAAAATTCAATCGGAATATGTATCGCGATTGAAGTTTTGGAACACCATCTTAAATACCATTTCTGACAATGGTGACTTTTTAAGACGTATTCTTCGTAGAGATAGCGTGTTTAATATGCATAATACTCACTATTGGACTGAGGAAAACCCACATGAATTTCGTGAACAAGCACACCAAAAAAGAGTTTCCGTTAATGTATGGCTGGGCACAATAAACCACCGGAACCAAGTTACCTACCAAATCATCTTAATGCCGATGACTACCTCAATGTTTTGGAACAAGTAATTGATGAGATTCCATTGAACGTACTGCCTAATATGATATACATGCATAATGGAGCGGTATGGAACGTTTCGCCGCCGCCGTTTCGCCACTACCCAATTTGCCGCTAACCGATTCGCCACCGGCCCAGTTCGCCGCTAAAACAATTTTGTAAATTGAATACCTAGTATTCATCATTACCACTAAGTTTTAGAATTTTTACTTGATTTTTCATAACAATTTTCTTCATTTACTGTATAAAAAAGTTGTTCTTTTCCGAACGAACGCGTGTACCTTCTTTATTAACGTAAGTGTTAAATGACCGCTCTTCCGCGTAAATCGAAAGAGCTTATTACATCGCTAATAAACTATTTTGAACGAGAAAGAAACAATGGTGGTCCGTTGCTTCCTATAAAGAGGCTGTAAGAGAAGTATGTGTATTTATATTTCTGAACTCATCTGCTTTAAACATAAGTTTGAGAACAGTGAGTGGTATTTCACAAGCCGTTGCATCAGGTGAACCCCTACAAGACCCAAGAAATCCAGACTTCGGAAAAAACTTGTTACGAATATCGACGATTTTGATCAAGTCGTCATTCGAAATACTGTATACGACATGGTTAAGAACAGTAAATGTATCTAATGATCTTGCAATTTTATTTTGATTTATAATATAAACTTAAAATATTGTACTTGTTTTAGAACAATATCTTACCAGAGCAACACTCTTACAAGTTTTAAGACAAAAAGATATCTTTCATGGTGGAATTACCTCTTAAGGGCATATCCTTACATCGCTGTAATAAATGTACATGTTGTATTTGAGTATTAAATTTTTAATGTGCATGATGGAGCAGAAAAGTAAACGAAAAAAATAAGAAAGTAATACAATTTGATATTGGTACTAAAAAAAATTATTTCAATGATAAAAAGGACATCTAGTGGGCAAATTTAAATAAAACTACACTGCATTAAATTAAATTTAACTGATTATTATTATTAACTTTTGAAACTGAAATAAATAACTCGCTCAGGATCATTTCGGAAAACGGAAATTTATCAAATTATATTGTTGTAAAATGATGGTTATGATATGATAAATAATTTTTAAATCTAATTGAACTTAATTAGATTGATTAGCTTGCATTCCGCAATCATATCTTTATTTAATTTTTATTATTATTTATGTAAAGTAAGTTGGACGCCAGGTGACAACTTTCAGAAACCTTCGCCAAAATATTTAAATTGAAATACCACGGTCTAGCTGTAGAACATAAGTACTCGATCTCAGAAGTCGGTTCAGTTACGCTTCGCTATTATATGAGAAAATTGACATTTGGCATAAATTATCAATCAGCAGCTAATTTCAGATGGACCTTTCTACACGTCATCGCAGTTCTGCGTTCTATTAACCTATTAAATGCCTAAAATGCTCTTTATAAAATTTAAACAGGTTAAATTATAATTTTGTAGTATTTTGACGTTCTCAGGAACACTCGTGCTTTTTGTTAAGGTATGTGTAATTAGTTTACCTTTCTGATATAATCTCTACATCCAAATTGTAATTATCTTCTTAGAAACGTCCTTGACCTCAAATGTTACTTAAACTGCGCTGTGATCCAAATCTTGTTGCGTGAATCTAGACCCAAATCGACGAATTGCATAGAGGATCCACTTCATTCAATATTAATTTGGTAAGTAATATTAACTTACTCTTTTCTTTAATGAAACTAGTGTTTACACTGCACAATAAACTATTTATTAAATATCAACAACGTTTTTTAGTAATTTTTAAATATTCAGGAGCTCAACAAAATGCATGCATCTACACCAAAGTTCAGAGGACGCTCTCTTTTCATTGTTTTGTCAACAACTATCTTAGCAACTGACAAAATTTACCTGGCAACGATGCTAAAAATACATAAAATTACAGTAAGGGCACTTGGATCTAGATACAATTTTAAACTTAATATTTTGACAGTTAAAATTATTTTATAAAAATGTTCATATCTTAACGGCGTCACTGTTTATACAAGTTCTGATTTCAGAAATGCACTGTACATGTCCGAAAGCTGCCTATGACACACTTTCTGCAAAAAAATATTTGCTCTCCTACTTAGGATCTTCCGTCTTGTCAGGTGAGTGGTGTTTATGACACTTATCCGTTCTCTTCAAAATTAGGTATCGCTCTCCTTATTGCTTCTCGCAATTTCTGTATGCTAGTTGAGGTACTAGCTGCTTGCTCGATATTTATATTCAGCACTGACTCGATCGCATTGGTCCAGCAAGTTGGTGATCTGCCTCGTCTACATTTTTAATCTGGCTTTACCTGTAGTACGAGTTTTTCTAAATTATTTTTTCGTGTAATAAGCCCGAACATTTTTTGTAGTCAGCTGTAAATAGCCAAAGATAGCCTCTGTTGTCTGCTATACGGATAATACAGGTTTGAAATGCGTATTGAAAACCAAGTAGAACGAAGATCTGTACAACATTCATTTTTGTATTCTGGGTTACTTTATATGAACTAATGCCTTACATATTTTATAAGTGTTCAAATAATTCATTTGGTGAATAATGTAAACAGTTATAATATTGAAGTTTTTCTTTCAGTGGAATCTGATAAGTCAGCAAAGCAGAAACTGTTGCTGAAGCGATTTTAAGGTTCTGAAAATGCGCATCACCATCAAGTGGGCCGGTAAACTTGATTGTGATAGAAACTTTTTCTACCTTGCTTTATTCTTAAAGAGTCTTTAGACCGCTGAATCGTATTTATTTGGTACCCTGGAATTGCATCGCAAGAAAAACACTACCTAGATTTACAGAAGAAAGAGTAAGGACATGTTAATCATATAGAAACCCACATCAACGTAACATAAATGTAAACTATGAACTACTCCAAAAAAGCTAAATGCAGAGAAAGAGTGTATAATAGGCCAATCTGGTCTGAGTACTAAGAAATTCCCGAAAACCTGCAACCTAGATCACACCTTTTAAAACCGAACCTAACCCAACCAAATTCGAAAATTACAAGGTATGACACGAACAATATCCGTTATTATGTGGCACATACAATATTTTGCTGGCCACATATTTTAGCTAGCTCATGGTATACTAGCAGGTTGTACCAAACAATACACTTTCTTAATTTATGAACTTCCATAGGTTTTCTAAGTTATTCGTGAAGTTTTAGAATTATACATAGACCCAAAGTTTCCTTGATATTTCCCTCCAACAAATCTTAGAACTTACCCAACTTCCTATGCCAAATTTCAGCGATGTCTGTCCAATATTCATTAGATAGAACGTTAAGCATATTTATTAGCTTGTTCTGTGAGGATAAGAGGTAATAACTTAAGGAGAGCCACATGATACGCCTATCGCGGCGGTATAAACACACTCAACTACGGTTGTTAGTTACTTCTTCTTGTCAAACACACGTTGATTGCAAGGGAAAGGGTCGTGAAGTTTATTGTTATTGCAGTGAATTAGTTTGTGCCAGAGGTCTCGTCAAATGACGGCGGGCTTGTGCGAAACGAGCGTGATGAGTGACGAGAAAGCCCGTAAATCCATCAGGAAGTCAATATTTGCCCGACAAATGAGACGTTTTGTCTCTGGACCGTCACGGCGCCACGCCACCTTCCACGAACATCCTGTTAATCCTTTTCCCTACGACTCCCTAATTAAAAAGTTAGACGGGCAAACATGATAAAGTACATAAAACGTGATTAAGTAACCAAGATCGACACCGCGTCTGGGATTCAATGTCGCCTTAAACGTGAAACTCGAAGAAGCAAAATTAAGTTTCGATGCATAGTTTATGTTTAAATTAAGTTTGAAAGAAAAACTTACAGAACTTGGAGTAACCCTATCCGTGAAAATTTACATTAAAGATATTTCGGTTATAATACGATTTTTCCGTAGAGATTATTCCAAACTTAAAAGTTATATTTCAGGAGAACCGTTGGAGATTATCAAACTGCATTCATTATCTGCTGTTATCTACCTTGGTCACAATCTATAAAACTAAGGGTTTGAACGGTATGCAATTTATTTTACTTATACCGTATTGAAAACTTATTCTATTGGCAATAAGAGTGAGGCTTGGCAGTAAAATAAATTGTCTAGCTTGTCTCATAATAACAAAAAATAATAATGTGTTCTGCTTTAGTATTTTTCCTTGTGCAAAACTATTATATAATAATAATAATATCTATTTATAGTATTAAGACTCCCTTAGGAGAGTAGCAGATACAATTACTACTTTTGCTAATTCCGATCGGCATTACGCTTCAGCCGCCTGTTGTTACCCCACGGTGTTGCCCCTAGGTAATAATTTAAGACTGAGTCGACCTAGAGACCGAAATTCTGTTTGCACTTACACATTATAGCAGTTACCGGGAATATAACTCGGTACATCTTGCCTCGCAACTCCCGAAGATACCCACTAGCCTACGCAGTCCCCAGGTCTCTAAAGAAACTATTATAATACTTGTATACTAATGCATTAGTAGGTTACAACATCAACAAATGATTAAAAAATAATCATAATATAGTTTTGATTATATTTTTTTTTTGTAGGGGTAGAGTCTCTAGCAATTCTTTCAACTTCAAATTCATTCGCTAGTTATTTCGTACTTAGAGTGGAATGTAATGAGAAACTCAGGTAAGAACATAATCGACAGAGGAAGTATAATGTAATACTAATTAATATATTTAATATTTTCTACAGACGTACGTAACGAGGTTGTAACTATTATAGGAGGGAGAAATACTCTTCCCAAAGTCACTATAAAAGTGATAGGGTGCAGATACAATTGCAGTTAAATGGCAGTGACTAAAACTTAGTTCACAGTAACGTGGTGTGTGTCCCGAGTTTGTTATTCGACGTGTGTGCTTATAATTTGCTACTGTAACTGTTTGGTCTAATCTACTACAAGAACTCTAGCCAACGATGGTGGTGCGTATACCTAACTAAACATCAACCTGTGTGATTAGTAGTGGTGCCGTGTGCTTGAAAATTATTAGTTATGCTATATGCTTGCCGGTGGTATAATTATGGCGGTATAACATAGTACACAACAATTTTCGAAAAATAATCAGTACTAATTAGACCACATGAAAGAAAATAAGTAAAATAGCAAATATGATATTCAATTATTAGAACTGTGTGCTTCTAATTGAATGTGAGAAAACTATGCTCGGCGATGGTGGTGTGAATTTAATATTGTTCTGTGTGCTGCAAATTCGTTGGTAAAGCTGTGTGCTCCTAGTATGGTATTAAAGCTGTTCCATCAATGACATAGATGCGTATACTTAATTTAATATTCATTTGTGTGCCGAATAATTGTTCCGCGTGCTTAAATTTTATTATTTGAGCTGTGTGCTGGTTGGTAGTGCTGTGCATAGCAAGCTGTGTGCTCATCCAGCGTAGTTGCTGTGTTATACATATGTTTTCTTTTGCAACCCGTCGTTTAAAGAGATGATTTAATTTTTAACTCATTGGAAACACAGTCGGGTTCAATTAAGTAATTTTCTCCTCAAATTTATAACTAATCGTTTAATATTTATCTAATATAAAATATGATGTTCAACTAGGGTTGCATACAAGAAGCTAAGAAAGAAAGGCGTAATACAAAATAAAACAATTTAATGCATTTCGTAAATCGTTAAATATTGTAATGTACTCAATTTATATATGAAGGTCTGCTCGTGGTTTTACAAAATAATTTTATAAATAAAGACCACGTCAAAAATAATTTAGCGACAAATAGTTTTTTATATGCTGCATTCAGTTCTACGTATGTGATATGGATTGCTTTTATTTATTGGTGCTGGCAGGAGTATAACGGCTAAGATTGAGCTTAGTTTTATTTATACCTCTGACATTAAGCAACTAGATCAATTTACATAATACAAATGTAAAAATGAATACGTAGCGGATTTTACATATGTATTTATTGATAGTTTTGTATTAAAGGCAATAAATTAAACTCTTAGTTGTTTAGCAATAATTTCCTTTAGCTTTTGATTAATCGTAGTGTAACTACTTCATGATATGCTAGTTCACGGTGCCGGTTCGTGCCTTCCTACTGTAGGTTTTAGAATACGTACTCACATCAATCCTACAGTTAATCAATTCTCAAAATGCCAAACGCAGTCTTACGCTGATATAGTAACTACGATTATACATAAAATGGAAGATTTCAAGTGATTTTAATAATCATTTCTCCATAATATATCTTAAATATAAATCACAGACAACCAATAAATTGTTCAAGAAGTAAAACGTAACCTATATACTTGTACTTTGTACCAGGCAAGATCGATATTTATAAAATAATCAACAGATAAATGTTGGCATTATAGAAACTGATATACAGCAGATTGGTCAATTTCATTACTACAAAATTGACACGTTGGAAAATCGTAAAACAAAATGCTTGTTTAAATAGCACTCCAGGAGAATCTTAAATTAGGAAAATAGATTTTGTGGAAAATACATTTAGTTTTATCAAAAACAGGTACAGGGAATTTTTCTTTTTAGTATACATTGACTATGTATACTTTTAAAAAGAACGCGTCAATTACGCCTATTATGTGGGCAACCAACTATACCGACAATTAAAAGACAGAAATAAACGTCACGGTAGCTGTGAATTATTTGAGTATGAAGGTTATGTTGATGCAGTGTTTATACTAAATAAGTATTTCACCCTGTATATAGGACGCAAATGATGACTTATTTGTTAAATACAAAAATCGACAGGGTGATGTTTCTGTAAGGTCCGTGAACATTGTACTTCCTTTGTACAACAAAAAATACATCAGCGGCAAAGTGGTGTAATGGTCAGCATAGGTGCCTTCCAAGCAGTTGATCCGGGTTTCATTCCCGGCCATCACAAACTATGTTTCATTATTATTTTTTGTTATAACTATTAGTTATGATTTCTTCAACGTAGCATAAAATATTTAATTTCATTTCTTCGTTTAAAACGTGATTACTTTTAGTTCTTATTTTATGGAAATTTATTACGCATCCCTCTGATTTAAATTTTACAACAATTGCTTGTATGGTTGGAATACAAGGAATAGGTCTTTCTGGATATTTTAGTGAAAATAAGTCTCTCACAGTTCTTAAGCTGTTACCATTCTGAAACTACATTAAAATTTCCACGTTTTCGTCTTTACTGTACATGGTTGTATAATAAACGCAAGAAGACGCTAAATAAAGATTAATTTTATTTTTTAAAATTGAATTAATTTTATTGTTTTGGTCACAGCATGGTTTGGTTGTCTGCATAGTTGGTAGCCTACATAATAGGCGTAATTGACGCGTTCTTTTTAAAATTATACATAGGCAATGTATACTAAAAAGAAAAATTCCCTGTATATAATAAGCGAATTCATCAATAACGTAACAGTTTTTTGAAGACACGTAGAATCCACACATAAAAACTATCCTTAACATGTAAAAAATGTTGCGGTGAAGGTACTTTTACCTATTCTGAAAACGTAACATTTGTTTACTAAATTAGTACAGAAATAGATATCAGGTCAATATTCAAAATCAAGCAGTCGACCACTCCTACTCGTGATTCGAACTCGAGACCCCTGGGTGGCAGACTAACGCTCTTACCACTGGGCCACTAGGCTTCTCCATAATACTACTTGTAACAGATAGTTTTAGTTTTGAATATAAAATATTACTTAAGGTATTTAGCAATTCGAAGTAAATTATCATTTCTAGCTGTGTTTGACCTTTAAATGAGTTTGATGAAAGGGTGAACTTCGATTAAAGTATCGTTAAAATTGTAGAATAGAAAAGACAGAAAAAATCAGAAGAGTTAAATGTATATTTTATTGCATTCGTAGAAGGTATTACCACATATTGTATGCTTTAATTTCATTATATCTTATCCAAATAACGTTTTCCATTCGCATCGTTCTATTAAAATAAAACCCGTTTACGAGTGTATTCACGCTAATAATATTGAAATATATAGTTGCATTTGTAAAAAATTATTGATGTATCTATTATAAAAGAAAAGAAAGCGTAAACTCGCTACATATATTTAAGAAAACAATTAAAAAGATTGTGGTCATTGTACCGTATGTCTTAGTGAAAACGCACAGTGTGAAATATGTTCATAATTTTAATTTTACGAAAGGCGAAACTAGTATAATGCTCGAATAATCGTATGCTAGAAACGTAGTTCTATGGTCAACATCAAATCTTTTAATTCCTAACTTTAAAACCAAATTTGTAAATTATAGTGCTCCACTGTATGGATCGTTGCAGTATACCGTATACCTGTGTGAGTTCTGTGTCTGACTGTTTACCGTTTAATACCTATACGTTATGTGATGGCAGCTCAGTTGGCAGAGCAATCGCTTTCTGGACAAAACGTTGATTATGACTTGAGTTCGATTTCCTAACATTACCACAAGATCAACCCACCACAACCCAATTCCGGTTAACAACCTTGAAATTTTAATGATAAAAACTGTTTCTGGAAATTTTGTCGTTCCGATTAAACGTTAAACTGTAGGTTTCCCTTTCCCCCCCTTTCCCCCCATGATTCCACCGCGTACGTACGTCAGAATTAGCAAATATCATACCGTACCAGTATTTATGTTTGTCAGAGGAAAACATTATCTTGGAGTTACTAGTGTAAGGGTATACTTGTTCCGTAGTTGTTGCAACAAGTTTGGTCAATGCACTACTTGATCCTTATGTAAAGTTACAGTTTACAGTATGGTATCTGCTCCCTGCCCCAGACTAGTTCAATTTTCAAATTCAACGCCGATGTGTTGACTAAAAAATAGATTTTTCAGGAGTAAAATATGGTTATGGACAGATAAAGATCTTACTATTACATTGGTCTGACGTTTGTGTATTGTTTCAAGAATTATGTTCTCAGTGCTTTAAAAAATACGGTCATTTATCTTGCTAGATTGTACTGTACTGTATTCTTTTGAATGTGGAAATGTATATGAAATTTAATGGGATCATTGAGCTTTGTTGTAATGGTACACGTATGCGATAATATCGCATCAGGTTCAATACCATAAGCCCCAGTTTAAAAAAACGAGTATAAATAGACTGACTGTTTTATTATATTTAGAACCCATTACAAACTTAAACTAAGAACGATGTTTCTAGAACTGTTCTCTAATAATTAGAATATTTATTTGTTTGACCCTTGAGGCACTTAAGTTACTGGAGCTTGGTTAAACTAAATATAACTTCAGCTATCTACCTAGTAGTAGTATTAGATTTGAGCGGAGACTAAGATGCCCAGCAAGTAGGTCTTTATTGGCTCTTTTTGCTAATCATTGGTTTCTCCTTAACCATCGTTACTCCCCTGTCCATCCTTTTCTCCAGCTTCTTGGTGTCCCCTACCCATTCCCTACCGAACTTTCCTGACTTCCTGAAGAATGTCACGATGTCTGTTCAAGCAAGGGAGTTCAACTCTGTGTTGTGAAGCGTCCCTGCACAGACATGACGGATCCTTCTCGATGCTTAATAGATTCATGTATCATCTAAGTCTGCAGTGCCATGTAAAGACTCCTGTCAATAGATCTAGAGTCTGTCGACTTCCCCCCAGTAGCCAGGCAGACTTAGATTTTTCGGGCCCGGCTGTAAAGAATTTTGTCTGTCTGCAACCACTTATCCTTCAGTTTCGTATATATACATTTAAAAAAAAAGCGGAGGCTTGGCAGCTTCGTCTGCTTTCTCTTTGCCAGAAACCAAAGCGTTTCCACGTTCCTGGAGGAGGGCAGACCTCGTCCTGAGTAAATAGACAGCTTTGACGGTTGCTTCTCTGTCGTAACAGGTGCAGACCACCCCATTCCGCGTCTAGTCTGATTTTTCCATTTCTGCCACCGTCAGGATGGCATAAACTGCCTCCTGAAAAACAGTGGTGTACTTTCCGAGCGCACAGTTTTCTTGTACTCCTTTCTCCAGATTCATTCTGGTTCCCTTAGGCTCTCTGATAGCTATAAGGGAACCGTCGATATAGCAAATCAGGGAGCCCTGTAGGAAGCTTACCTACTTCCGCTCCCGCTGGTGTTTGTTTGGGATTGCGATACTGTATTTCTTTTCAAACCTTAGTTCGTTTTCCGCTTCTATCAACCTGCAACTAGCCTGAGGGAGTTCCTTTTCCACCATCTTGGCGATATCTGCATGATCCGCAACCATTCTCTTGCTTTACCAGCTCCCAATGTTCCGCATTCTAAGGTGGCCGCAATGGCTTCCTTTCATCTAGGTGGGAAGAGGTGGTAGCCTTAGCAGAACCTCCAGTTAAGCCGTTAGTTGTCCTCATTGAACCGATAATTCCTACACAGTCCCAGATTTGGATGTTTGGTTCTACCTAAGAGAAACCGGTATCGCTGTGACTCGGTATCAAACCTACACCCGAATGTAGAGAATTTCTCCGTGGCCTTAGCTGCAAGCAGAAGAACTACTCGCCTACCCAGACCCCCAAGGTATTAGGACGTCAATACCCCGTCTTGTGTCAATATGTTGTAGTAGGTCCAAGATACAAATTTAATATGAAAAGGATCGGAAAAGGACAATGTCATTAGGATTCCTTTTTTTGGGGTAAGTGTTTTTAATTGAATACAAAACAATATTAAAAACTATTAAAGACCACATTCACGATTTTCTAACTGTAGAAAATTCTTGCTTCTAATAAAACTCAGTGTGTCATTTATGTTTTAGAAATTAAGCTGTGAAAACAGCTTTCCCAATTTCCCCCTTGACAGTGTGACGTTCGGCACATAAATACAAAATGATTCTAATTTATTTACCTGTTTCAGGCTAAAAAAAGGATGGATATCCGAACCCACATCGACTCAAATTTAATTCTCTAGCGTCATCACGTTATATTTTCTGTATCATGGTAAGTGGTTAACCGTTAAAGTAAATTAATCTCTCGGAATAACAGCAAAATAATTCAGTACGGGAGCAGGCAATGTTGACTAAAGCTAAGAGAAAATAAACAGCCGAGTCTCGTGGAGTAAGCGGCAGATTTGCAATAAGCGGATTTACACCTCAGCTGCCTATTTCAACAACACCTGCAGCTATGATTTAATAGCAGTGAAACTCAATTTAATTAGCCTGGCAGTCGGCTGTTCATTTCTGTACATGCACCGTGTTAAACAGGCGTTGTCAAACAAACTTAGTGTTCGTCAAGTAAAGTTACATTGTTTCGTTACAATGCATATAGAATTAACTAAGTGCCAGATTCAACATAATGAGAGTTTCGTAAATGAACGAAGCGCGACATGTAATTTGCAACTTCAAAACTTCCAAACAAGTATATTGAAATAAATGATTTTATGCAGCCAACGACGTCTTTACACGAGACCTCTCTGAATTTGTTGTGTGAATCCCCAGACAATAACTGTAAGTATGGCTGTCCCATTAGATTATTTAAACATTTTATTTCTGACACGAAATAACTTCTAACTGCCTACCTTTCTGTTTTACCCAACGGTTTTAAACTAAATTGTAAAACCTAAACATTTTTTATAGGCTGCGGAATCACACAAAGATTTTGAAACAAAGAGGGAATGCTTACGTACTAATATAAAATTGGAACCATGAAGTGACCTTAAAATGTACACTTCTCAAGATCGGTCAACAATCAGAAAGGTGCCGCTACGTGAAAATATGAAATTCTTACAGTGATAGTATTGGTAAAATCATAGTACTTCAGATCAAATACAATGAAGTTATGACTTAGCACAAAATTGCAGCAGCGTGGATATGTTTCTGTCCTGATCGAGGACAACATTAGTATTAGTTCAATTCAGCAAGGCGTTTGAGAAATTCTATCTTTAAATATAACACAAAATCGTTCACCATATCCAGCGAACTCCTAATATGCAAGTTAGAAGTCAGTAATAATATAATAGAACAAGTTATAAGTTTCCAATATCAGAGAACAACAATCACAAATAATGGAACCCTGACCTGAGAGGCTACTCATCAAGCTCACAAGACGACATAAATATCAGCATGTATCAACAATACATTATGGTATAACAAACATCTGAGACAAGAGTCCAAAATAAAGATTTATAAGACAGTTATTAAACCAAGATGCGGTAGACACAAGAAATAAATGAGAGGGTTCTCACGGGAAAAAATGCATGGGGGTGAAACTACCAAGCGATTCATCGCCCAAAGGAAAAGAAACGCTGGAATAAACAAGCTAATATCACTTAAAGACAAAGAAGAAGACAACTATTAAATACATTAATTTCAGTTTATGTATCTAGCTATATTTTGAATGTTGCTGACAATTTGGTAAGTGTCCTAAGCACCAATTATGTAAATACAGTTGAAGGGGAAATTTTATATGTTCTCAAAGTGTAAAGAAGCACATCAGAAATAACGAAATAAATTATCATTGCATATTTCAACTTTTGCAAGTTTACAGTTCATTACTAATAAGAGATGTAGGAGGAAATAGTTAATATAAAGCATAAAATAGCAAGCAATCATTTTTTACACGGTTAAAAGGAAAAAAATTAAGCAGAAGAGGAAAGCGAAAAATATAACTAGAATAAGAAACTACAAACTAAGAAAACCAGATATTCAAAATAAGTGGAAGTGATCTTACTCCAAAATTTTAGAAAATATTTATGTAGATCAGAAAAGAAAATGAGAAAACAGAAGACATGGTGAAATAAAGTGAAGGTGAAGTCCAAGAAGAACTTAGAAAAAAATATATGTGGGAAGAACACCTTCAACGCATGAGGACAACGATAGATACCAAAAATGGCAGTAAAACAAGTACAAATGAAGGCTATAAGTAAATAATTTTGAACCAAAAATAGAAGAAGATAACAGAAGTCATCAAAAGCTTTGTATGGCGGTGGTGGTGGTGGCAGACACAGGTCCAGTAATTATAGCAAATGAAAGATAACATTCTGCAAATCCTTAGAAAAGATAATTAGAATAAGAATTACCAGAAGTATAAGAAATAAGTGATGGAACAACAAGAGAAGACCACGAATAGAGAATAACGGAGGCGAAAGACACCTTAGAACAGAACGAAGGTAAAGAAGATTAGGATCTTACAACAGAAGTATAAAAGTCTGTAAGACAAGTAGATATGGCAAAGGCGGCAAAACAAGGCGGAAAACTACCAGAAATGATCAAATACAAGCTTTTACAGACTATTTAATAGGCTTAGCACTGATGACTAAAACGATAGCCAAAGACAGGAAGCTAGCTATACTATAGCTGTACTATATATACGCTGTACAACACTGTCTATCCGGGGTCTTGGAAACATCAAGATACAGGATCAACTGAATAGACAATTGAGCTAATGTAAGCATTTCATGAAACACCAAACCAATATTATTAATATACTTAGTAACATGGAAATCGCAACACCAAGAAGTGGCCAAACTTGGCAGAAACTTTTAACTACTAAAAGGTACCAATTCATTAAAATTTCATTTATATGGATCAAGTGGTAATGGCTTAACTGACAGTTCTTTCAGTTTTTTCTAACAATTTTATTAGGTGTATGTTTTGCGAGATTTTGTTCAGTTCTTTATTGTTTTCGCTTTTGATCGTTTGTTTTGAGGATGTGATCATGCCTAGAATGCGCCAACGTGGAAACCGTAAATTATGCGAATTCGACAGAAGTCGTATTGTTGGTTTGCGCGAAGGTGGTTTTTCGTTCAGAGAAATTGCAAATCGCCTTAACCGGAACCAATCCACCATCATGCACTGCTATCAGGCATGGACTAGGGAGGGTCAGGAACGTCGCAGAAGAGGAATCGCGGGGCGAAGAAGAACAAATGAGGTGCAGGACTGCCATCTTCGGCTTATGGCAACAAAAGACCGATTCTCCAATACCAGATCAATTGGCGATCAATGGTTAGCAAAAGCGAAGGTCGTCTTGTAATGCTTCGAACGGTTTACCGCAGAATCAGAGCTTTTGGCTTGCAATCCTATCAGCCACATCTTGCGTTACCACTAACGGCTCAACATCGACAGCAACGTTTGGAGTAATGTAAGTTGCGACTTCACTGGCCGTATGAGGGTCAGACGAACACGTGGGGAACGTCGCAATGTTGAATTTTCTGTTGCGAGGCATGTGCACCAAACTGTGAGGATTATGGTATGGGGTGCTATAACTTATGGGAATAGGTCCAGTTTGTTATTCATCCGATGCAATATGAACGCCCAGCGATATGTCGATGAGGTAGTAGAACCCCATATCCCTCCATTTCTTCAGCAGTTGGAAAACCAACTTTCCTGCAGGATATTGCAAGACGTTCTATGGACCGACTTGCAGAGGGATAATGGCAATCTCTTGCCATCGCCACCCCGATCTCCCGATCTTTAGCCCATCGAGCATGTTTGGGACATTATGGTGAGAAAACTGAGGAACTTGCTGCATCCTCCGCAGACGCTGCAAGCTCTACAGCGCGAATTACAGGTTGCTTGGGACACAATACCTCGAGCGGAAATCCACCATCTGCTAGAATCGATGCCACGAAGAGTGGGAGAGTGTGTAACCAACAGGGGGGACCAACCCATTACTAAAAAAAATTATGTTTATATTTTGTTCTTTTTGTTTAAAATTTTAATCAATTGCTACCTTTTAGTATTTAAACGTTTCTGCCAAGTTTCTTCTTGTTTTTGCGATTTCCATGTCACTGAGTATAATACGTTTTTATTTGTATAAATTTCAACAAAATAAAGCAGGAAACAAGTAACATTAGTACCATTAAAGGCATCGCAACTATGCGTAGCTCTGGAATCTTAGACTATCGAGTTCTAGTAATCTGATCTAAGTTGTAACTATAAAAGTTTCAAACCCTAATACTTTCAAAGATACTATAGTTTTCTTGTTCTCGTGTACACCATATTAAATTTTTATAATGATGGTGGAAAATACGATTGCGACTATGGAAAACAGCGGTAGTTTTGTTTAAAAAATGAGGTTGTTATAGTGGTGCTACAGGAGTAAACAATGACAACTGAAAGATATTTAAATAACCGGTAGTTATTCCGAATACACATTTAATTTCTTTGTAAGAGATAACCAATTCCGGTTGGATTGCTCTGATAGTTTCTTCCACTGCTGTTTAAAGTTCCGTTAAGCTGTTATAACGCGTTGGTTTTGATGTAACCACCAACGTCAAGCGCTGTTAGGTCCGAACAAGCAGGCTTACTAAAATTACATATTACGAGTTGTGGAAAGCGCCAAATCTAGAAGCGTAGCGAAGAAACTAAATATATTTTACGGTGAAGATTATTATTATTACTAAAATTCAATATATTAAGCCATACAGTGTTTAATTGTTTAATTCCTCTGGGAAGAATATTTTTAATTACGGCTAGGTATTAGAAGAACTGCCTATTACGAGTTATTTCCCGTCAAACCTTTATCTTTCAAGATAATAATGCTCCTTGGCACAGAGCAAAAGTTGTTCAATTATGGATACGCTCAATAAAGTTAAAAGAATAGACTAGCCAGCACTATCCCCGGACCTAAATCCTATAAAAAACTTATGGCAGTGGGGGTCTAACATTATTTCAAGAAAATAGTCCACAAAAATGTGGAACTAATCGAATCCCTAATTGATGGCTGCTATCGCTGCATTCATCAACAGCCTTTCCGTCCCACTGCTGGGCATCGGCCTCTTCTCTGTCGCGTGCTTCTCCTCAGCGCTAAGGTAGAAACACGGGGGACCTACAGTTTAACGTCGAATCCGAACGACAGAAATTCCAGAGAAGGTTTTTAGCATTAAGATCCCACGGTTGCAAGCCGAAATGGGAAATTGTGTGTGGTGGGTTGCAGACAAGATTTTTTTAAATCTGCATTGTTCTGTTTAGGTTCCGAATCCAAGCGAGAATCGACGTTTTATTCAGAAAGCGAGCGCTCTACCAACTGAGCTACCACCACATATCTGAAATAGTTTAAAATTAATTGGTGTGTATTGTGATAAACGTTTAGGTGCAGACTACATTATTATACAGTGCGGTCGTAAAATGACCTCCCCCCCCCTTCTAACTTTTAAACCACTTGATATTTCTCCACAAACAATTGTGTTCCTTAATGGGAGACTAAATACTACTTTTTAGCCTATATTTAAATTTTATAACTTTCAAAATGGCGTCTTGAATTATTGTTTTAAATTGCAATGGGGGTCGAGTGACACTCATTTAAAAGGTACTTTAATTCTACGTCTGATCCTTGAGTTTCATAAAACAATATTCATTCAGAAAAAAATGACTAATGATTGAAGATAACAAGTTTATGGAAAAAAGAAGGCACCAGGAAAATTTGCGGTCCAGATATGTTGTTGACATCGTCGAGGACAACAACTTTTCCTTATGGCATTTTCCCGTAGCTCGTACCGTTCGGCCGCCAGGGGCGTCCAAAGTCGAAATACGAATCGACTTCCAGCAGGTGTCCACGTCATCGCAGCGAGTCGGTCGCAGGCTCAATCTGTTCGCATAAGTACGATGCATGCACATACACATTTGTGAAGAAATATCAAGTCGTTCAAAGGTTAGTCGGCGGGAGGACATTTTACGACCGCAGCGTATATAAACTACAATCTTTCTGTTTTTGAATAAATTTTATATATCAAATTGTTTCTATTTTTTACGGATAAACATACTATTATTATTAGCATTGTGTTTAAGTACCTCCATTATACCGTGCAATGATGAAATGAACAATATTAATAAAAAATACTACAATTTATCTTATTTATGCAACTGATATAGAACTTTTTCACAACACTGTAGCTACCCGTAATTTACCTACGTACATATTTTTTTTTAAACATGTACCTATGCTAATTACTGTATTTATTCATGCCAACAACTATAGCATCCCTGCCAACCACTATAAAATATAGCTAATTGTATTTCTCTTTAAAATATCATCCATTAAAATAAGGACAGATTCCGAACAGATGACTTAGTAGAATGATACAGATCTTCCTCTTCTAAATGAATTGGTTATTATAGATTTTCCCACACGTACTGCTTTGTGACGTGCATTCAAATGTGGTAGCTGCCTAAATGTGCCAGCGACTGTCGTCTTTACCGTACCACAGCCCCCTCTACCATGGTAGAGGGGGCTGTGACCGTACATACTTTCTATAAGTTTAACACACACACTGTTTGGCAACTAACCTTATTATTTACTTTTCTCACATTAAGATATAACTGCACATACTTGACTGCGTACAAATTTTAATCCTAGTTGTAATTATTATTTTTTGATATTCTTAAAAGTGTTTTTGTTGATATCTAAACAGCCCGATAAGAGTTGTTATATCCAGAGGAAATTAATCTTCTCCCCATTATGTTAAAATATTTGAAACTCCGAAACATATAATGATTAAAAGGATATTAAAATGTCGAAAACAGACATTGTAGTAGCAATAACAGTGACCCGATCGCTTTTGAAGTGATAAACATATACTTTAGGGGAGTAGAAACTCAAAATTAAAATGAACTTGTACAAAAAACAAGTTGGATTTACTGAAAATGAATATAAGAGAAGAAACCCTCAATTCCTTCTCGACCAAAAAGATTTCAGAACATTTGTTAGGACAATACAGCATCATACGGAAATATTTTTTTCCAATCTAAGCAAACTTGGTAAATATTAAAGTTGCGAATCCCTCTTTTTTCTTTATGTTGATTGACATCCATACGGATATAAAAATAGCAGCGGGATACGTTACTTGAAAATCACATAAAACTGAAATGGTGTGCGACATAAAACAAACTAAACGAAGCGTGTAAGGACAGTATCAGTTTGAGTATAGCTTTCCAAAAACGAACCCTCATTTTTCATACAGAATATAAAAATACGTTGAAATGAATCGCCACTGCGTTAGACTTTATGATATCGGGGGAAATATTGGTTAGGGCCATCATTTTTTCGTTTCCTTCTGTAGCTGACTGAAAATAACTGACAAATCGAATATGCCACAGTTTTGCCCGAATATCTGATGCGGAAGACACTTGAAAATATATTTTCGGGCGACAGAAGTGGAAAAGCGAAAAAGTCAACACAGTATCGTGTTTCTTGCAACGTCATTTCAGCTGGAAATGTAGCGGGTGTGCGAATAGTGTAATGCAGAAACGTTAACAATATGAAAGCTGTCAATAAATATTTCAATCGATTGCAGTCGCAAGAACAGTCGCGGTACCGTTTGCCGTTGAATGAATAGATGTTACATGTGTCGTGACAGCTAGAGCTTTTGATCTGCGAATCTGTCGATTTTCAAAGCTCCCTTTCGCGTCGCAATATATCGCAGCATTACCGAAGCAAACTTAATTTAACTTAGACATGCAGCTGAAATTTGTATCTAGTAGTGTTTTAATAAAAATAAAAGTAACGTATGCAACGCCAGATTTAAAATAGACATTCAATTTGTTTCCAATTTAATTACCATTAGTAAATACTAGCTAGAAGAAGAAGAAGAAATACTTGTTCACTAGCATGGAATTGCACACCTAACTTTTACTGCTCCATTTAATAGGATGCAATTTCAATATTTGTTTGATAGTTACTAACAGTTTAAAGTTTGTTTACTGAGCAAACCGGATATACGTCACCAATGTTCGGAGAGAAATGAGCAACGAAAACTCTACCTTCATAATGAGTAGGTTCTGATAAACATATTGGAACAGCATTGTAATCGGTACATTTATGGAATTACACGTAACTATATTCCACGTTTGTTTATTGAGCAAACCACATGAACATCATAAATGTTCGGAGAGAAATGAGCAGCGAAGACTCTACCTTCATAATGGGTAAGTTCTGTGATAAACATCTTGGAACAGCACTGTAATCTGCACATTTATGGAATTACACGTAACTATATTCCACGTTTGTTTATTGAGCAAACCAGATGAACATCATCAATGTTCGGAGAGAAATGAGCAGCGAAGACTCTACCTTCATAATGGGTAAGTTCTGTGATAAACATATTGGAACAGCACTGTAATTAATCAGTACATTTATGGAATTACACGTAACTATATTCTACGTTTGTTTATTGAGCAAACCAGATGAACATCATCAATGTTCGGAGAGAAATGAGCAACGAATACTTTTCCTTCATAATGGGAAGGTTCTGTGATAAACATATTGGAACAGCATTGTAATCTGTACATTTATGGAATTACACGTAACTATATTCCACGTTTGTTTATTGCGCAAACCAGATGAAGATCATCAATGTTCGGAGAGAAATGAGCAACGAATACTTTACCTTCATAATGGGTAGGTTCTGTGATAAACATATTGGAACAGAACTGTAATCTGTACATTTATGGAATTACACGTAACTATATTCCACGTTTGTTCATTGAGCTAATCAGATGAACATCATCAATGTTCGGTGAGAAATGAGCAACGAATACTTTACCTTCATAATGGGTAGCTTCTGTGATAAACATATTGGAACAGCATTGTAATCTGTACATTTATGGAATTACACGTAACTATATTCCACGTTTGTTTATTGCGCGAACCAGATGAACATCATCAATGTTCGGAGAGAAATGAGCAACGAATACTTTACCTTCATAATGGGTAGGTTCTGTGATAAACATATTGGAACAGCACTGTAATCTGTACATTTATGGAATTACACGTAACTATATTCCACGTTTGTTTATTGAGCAAACCAGATGAACATCATCAATGTTCGGAGAGAAATGAGAAGCGAAGACTTTACATTCATAATGGGTAACTTCTGTAAAAACATATTGGAACAGCACTGTAATCCGTACATTTATGGAATTACACGTAACTATATTTCACGTTTGTTCATTGAGCAAATCAGATGAACATCATCAATGTTCGGAGAGAAATGAGCAACGAAGACTCTACCTTCATAATGGGTAAGTTCTGTGATAAACTTATTGGAATAGCATTGTAATCTGTACATTTATGGAATTAGACGTAACTATATTCCACATTTGTTTATTGAGCAAACCAGATGAACATCATCAATGTTCGGAGGGAAATAAGCAGCGAAGACTCTACCTTCATAATGGGTAATTTCTGTGATAAACATATTGGAACAGCACGGTAATCTGTACATTTATGGAATTACACGTAACTATATTCCACGTTTGTTCATTGAGCAAATCAGATGAACATCATCAATGTTCGGAGAGAAATGAGCAACGAAAACTTTACCTTCATAAGGAGTAGGTTCTGTGATAAACGTACGGGAACGGCATTGTAATCTGTGCATTTATGGAATTACACGTAACTATATTCCACGTTTGTTTATTGAGCAAACCAGATGAACTTCATCAATGTTCGGAGGGAAATGAGCAGCGAAGACTCTACCGTCATAATGGGTAGGTTCTGTGATAAACATATTGGAACAGCATTTTAATTTGTACATTCATGGAATTACACGTAACTATATTCCACGTTTGTTCATTGAGCAAATCAGATGAACATCATCAATGTTTGGAGAGAAATGAGCAACCAAAACTTTACCTTCATAATAGGTAGGTTCTGTGATAAACATATTGGAACAGCATTGTAATCAATTACACGTAACTATATTTCACGTTTATTTATTGAGCATACCAGATGAACATCATCAATGTTCGGAGGGAAATAAGCAGCGAAGTAATTTCTGTGATAAACATATTGGAACAGCACTGTAATCTGTACATTTATGGAATTACACGTAACTATATTCCACGTTTGTTCATTGAGCAAATCATATGAACATCATCAATGTTCGGAGAGAAATGAGCAACGAAAACTTTACCTTCATAAGGGGTAGGTTCTGTGATAAACGTACGGGAACGGCATTGTAATCTGTGCATTTATGGAATTACACGTAACTATATTCCACGTTTGTTTATTGAGCAAACCAGATGAACTTCATCAATGTTCGGAGGGAAATGAGCAGCGAAGACTCTACCGTCATAATGGGTAGGTTCTGTGATAAACATATTGGAACAGCATTGTAATTTGTACATTTATGGAATTACACGTAACTATATTCCACGTTTGTTCATTGAGCAAATCAGATGAACATCATCAATGTTCGGAGAGAAATAAGCAACCAAAACTTTACCTTCATAATGGGTAGGTTCTGTGATAAACATATTGGAACAGCATTGTAATCAATTACACGTAACTATATTTCACGTTTATTTATTGAGCATACCTGATGAACATCATCAATGTTCGAAGAGAAATGAACAGCGAAGACTCTACCTTCACAATCGGTAAGGTCTGTGATAAACATATCGGAATAGCAGTGTTATCTCTTTTGTAATGTAATTGTAATCGCTAACTTCATAATGGATAAGTAGCATGATATACACTTTAAAACTGCGTTGTCATCTGCATGTTTATGAAATTACAGGCAACTGCTTCTCAGACTTGTTTTTTACACAAAACATATTGAAACAGCATTGTCATCCGTACGTTTATGGAATTACACGTACCCATATTCCACGTTTGCTTTTTGAACAAACCAGATGAACATCACCAATGTTTAAAGAGAAATAAGCAACGATATCCCTAACTTCATAATGACCAAGTACTATGATATACATTTTGAAGCAGAATTGTCATCTGCATGTTTATGGAATTCCAGACAACTGCATCCCACACTTGTTTTTTACGCAAAACACGGATGTATGTCACCGATGTACAGAAAAAAGTAAGACACGAATGTGCTAACTTCATAATGTATAATACAATAAGTAAACTATGAAAAACATATTGAAACAGAATTGTCATCTGTATATTCAAGGAATTAGATGTAATTTCATGCCACGTTTGTTTATTGTTGTTTCTGGAGCAAACCAAATATACGTTACCAACGAAGTCATTTCTTCGGGCTTAGACCGTGTTGTCGTGGAATTGATAGATGCTGACGTCACGCTAACAGTTTCAGGTAGCATTATTAAAACGTCATCTGCATTATTCTAGAATTACGTGTAACTACATCACAAGTTTGGGTTTTGGGCAAACCGGATATACGTCATCAACGATCGGAGAACAAATAAGCCACGAAAATGCTAACTTTATAATGGATAAAGGCGATGACAAGCATATTAAAACATACCTATGGCATTTTTATGGACAACATGTAACTACATCTCACGCTTGTCTTTTTAGGAATCCATACATACGTTACCAGTGTTCACGTCTATACAGAAAGACTACATATCTTACAGGTTCAATTAGTCATTATTTTTAAATTTTAAAACTGCCATTCTTGTACCTTCCAGTTCAGATAATAATGTATATGTTAGCGCATCTAGACAAGAATAATTTATTTTTGGCTTGGTTTACTACTATCACCCAAAAATAGCAGAGGTTGCAAACATGCCGTAAGGCGAAGCCCACAAGTTCAATTGGTAATTATTTTAAATTAAATTTTTAAGCTGCGATTTTTGTACCGTCCAGTTCAGATAACAATGTATACGTTTATGCACATAGGTAAGATTAATTTTATATTTGACCTCGTCTATTAATGTCACCCAAAAACAGCAGGGGTGGCAAACAAGGCGAAAGACGTAGCCCACTAGTTCAATTAGTGATTATCTTAAATTACATTTTTAAAATGCGATTTTTGAACCTTTTAGTTCCAATGGTAATGTATGTGTTCGCGCATACAGGCTAGAATAATTTAAGTTTTGACTTCGTTTACTACTATCACTCAAAAACAGCAGGGGTTGCAAAACATGCCGTAAGGCGTAGCCCACTAGTTCAATTAGTGATTATCTAAAATTACATTTTTAAAATGCGATTTTTGAACCTTTTAGTTCTGATAGTAATGTATGTGTTCGCGCATACAGGCTAGAATAATTTAAGTTTTGACTTCGTTTACTACTATCACTCAAAAACAGCAGGGGTTGCAAAACATGCCGTAAGGCGTAGCCCACTAGTTCAATTAGTGATTATCTTAAATTACATTTTTAAAATGCGATTTTTGAACCTTTTAGTTCTGATAGTAATGTATGTGTTCGCGCATACATGCTAGAATAATTTAAGTTTTGACTTCGTTTACTACTATCACTCAAAAACAGCAGGGGTTGCAAAACATGCCGTAAAGCGTAGCCCACTAGTTCAATTAGTGATTATCTTAAATTACGTTTTTAAAATGCGATTTTTGAACCTTTTAGTTCCAATGGTAATGTATGTGTTCGCGCATACAGGCTAGAATAATTTAAATTTTGACTTCGTTTACCACTATCACTCAAAAACAGCAGGGGTTGCAAAACATGCCGTAAGGCGTAGCCCACTAGTTCAATTAGTGATTATCTTAAATTACATTTTTAAAATGCGATTTTTGAACCTTTTAGTTCTGATAGTAATGTATGTGTTCGCGCATACAGGCTAGAATAATTTAAGTTTTGACTTCGTTTACTACTATCACTCAAAAACAGTAGGGGTTGCAGAACATGCCGTAAAGCGTAGCCCACTAGTTCAATTAGTGATTATCTTAAATTACATTTTTAAAATGCGATTTTTGAACCTTTTAGTTCTGATAGTAATGTATGTGTTCGCGCATACAGGCTAGAATAATTTAAGTTTTGACTTCGTTTACTACTATCACTCACAAACAGCAGGGGTTGCAAAACATGCCGTAAGACTAGTTCAATTAGTGATTATCTTAAATTACATTTTTAAAATGCGATTTTTGAACCTTTTAGTTCTGATAGTAATGTATGTGTTCGCGCATACAGGCTAGAATAATTTAAGTTTTGACTTCGTTTACTACTATCACTCACAAACAGCAGGGGTTGCAAAACATGCCGTAAGACTAGTTCAATTAGTGATTATCTTAAATTACATTTTTAAAATGCGATTTTTGAACCTTTCAGTTCCGATAGTAATGTATGTGTTCGCGCATACAGGCAAGAATAATTTTATTTTTGACCTCGTTTACTAATATTAGCCACCCACAGCTGGGGTTACTATTCTACCTTGTTTGTGATTATGCATGTTTGTTAAAACTTTATGATTACGTATGTAATTCCGTATCCGCTATAAGCAATGTTTTCCAACAAAATAAAAACATTAAAAAAATATTTCCAGTAATAAACAAGCTTCGTCTGTAAAACAAATTAAATGAAAATTCTGAATATCAGCTTCGCAGAAATTATAAACTGAAGGGAGAATTATTCATGTTCCCGTGTTTACAGGGATTCATTAAGGCAAACTCAATAAACAAATGGGTTATCTATCTACAGATACAATTTACTTAAGTGAGGATGTTTTACATAAACATTAGTTTGTAAGGCCCGAAGGTATAATGCGGCCACTGTTTATTTAGACGGGAGCAGTAACGGACATATATTCTTTTGGGTCAGGGAGTAAAAGCTATTAACTGAACCACTATCTCTCCGACACACGGCTGATACGTTTTTGGCAGCCTTTGTAATTCCGGCGTTTGAGGTTTTATTGTTTTTATTTTCCATTATCTTTTCATTTAACATTCATGACGTAAATGGTGACGAAAATATACTTTGAGCAAGTGCCAGAGACTTGCTCGTCCTAGCACCATCTATCTTTTGAAAATGGAAATTTTAAACCATGCCGTAAAAAATATTTTAATAGTTGGCAGCGTATAGTACAATTGATTCATAAATTAACATCTACACGGACTACTCTCCTCCTGTTAGTTTCTTAAAGTCTTTCGCACGACGTATTAATAGCTTTAAATACATAGAATTAATTCTATGCTGTTCATTCAAACTAGTTAATAAATTAAGCTGCAAGGGTTGTCTAGCTATCACAGCATTGGAGTTTATGAATCATATTTAAAACAATAAAAATATTCAATCCAGTTAACCTTAGCAGAGACTCAGAACGTTGAGTTGAAAAAGCAACAGGTTCTGTTCATCACGCATAGGTTTGATACACAGCACAACCTTTAATGAAGCTACATAGATATTATATATATATATATATATATATAT